>JBBPLX010000165.1:0-42043 GCA_038090015.1 Leccinellum albellum | reverse complement strand
GGACCCAGAAGAGCTTGGTAGCCTTTGTTAAGATAATGCACGACAGTTTTGCACTTTTCTGCATCGGAGAGGCCACAAGATCTGGCCAGGTCGTCGAAAAACTCAAAGAATTCGAGGTCGGACGTCTCGCAATTAAACGACGGGGCCTTGGATGAAGTTGGCGCGGGCGTGCCATGGATTCCTTTTGTGATTGCGGTTGACGTGGTGGTAGATGGGAGCAGAGGCAAGACGGTTACGGACGTCGGAGGGGGTGGTAGCAAATTAGAAGACGGTGGCGCAGGTGTGCTGGTAATGGCGGACGAAAGCGCGCGGATGGAGTGGATGAGATCGACGAATCGGTGGGGGCGGACGGAATAAAATTTAATGGAGCGATGGTGGATAAAACAACGGTGGAAGACTATCAGAGCCAGAACGGGCAACGATCCAGGAACGACTGGAGACGGAGACGGTACTCAGCGAGCGACTGGGGCGGAGTGCTTGAATCAGCATTTGATATTAGCTGATGACGAGAACGGAGAACGATCTATTCAATGACATACCGGCGAAGATACGGACGACTTATATACATAGAGAGGAGTGGCGCGAGAGGGCGGGAGGGCGGTGCAACTAGGTAACAAGGTAGACAAAAGACTAGAAAGATATGATGAGATATGAGCGACGAAAGAAAAAGAAACTATGACGACGAACGAGACAGCAAGCGCGCGAGGCGGCGCTATCGGTCCGGATAGGCGGGGCGTGCGATATCGACATCTTCTTCCAGCGTGGTAACTTGGCCTTTGATGGTGTGTTTAAGTTCGTATCGCACCGGCATGATGCTACACTGTCGGTAAGTTGCCCGTTGAAGTACTTCAATGATGGACGCCAAGCCGACAAGGGGTCGAGCGACAGCCCTGCACCATCCACACCCTATAGTCATCCAGAGCACGAGCTCTACGAATGATCTTGAACTATCCGCACACCACCTCCCGGCGAGGTCACATGAGATAGTGATTTATATGTGCATCCTGCTGATGTTAAGTATTAACAAACTGTAGGCTGTACGGTACGCACATCAAGTAGCACTAGTCGCCCGTCGCTTGTTTTAGATATGGTGGAGTGACGACGAAACGACACGGTAGGGGCATCCGGACTCGGTGGCATGCAAAGGACATCGGGCCCAGGCACTGTGCCGCCGGGTACCTACAACAGTCGGATCACAATATTAGATCAGACTAATGATTAGTAACAGCAACAGATTGCAATTGTTCAGATGACCATTCTTGCATAGTAGCCTGCCACTGGTAAGTTGCCAAATGTAACAGCGTCGACGTCATGGCGGTAATGGCAGCACGGTTTGAAAGAAAAGAGACGGAATATAGAAGCAGGTTGATACTCCCGATACCACCCAGATGAACAAAGAGAATGGAGGGACCTAGGGATATGAAATGTGGTCGTAGAGGTGAATTACGATCGTTCCTGCTATCGGAACGGATACAACAGACCTACCCTCGACGGCGATGGCCGGAAGCAGTAAGTATCACCAGGTCACCAGATCGTCCGAGACTGTTTGTCTCGCAACCCTTGCAGCATACAGCGCCTCGCGGAGTGCCGTTACACAACCATACTCGAACCTGTGCGAGTCCCAGCTGGTTACTTTTCCGTCGAAGTCGCGCAGTTCTGGCGTGGCGAGTACCCCTGCACTGGGCTATCATAGTCTGCACGTCCGCTCGCGCGACAACTCGCACGAGGTCATTGGAGACATGGACACATATACCACGCAAGACTGGTTCGACATCCCACTGTATGAGCGAGAGGACTATTATCGGATACAAGCCGTCTGTACGACCTGCCGAATCATCGGTCGGTGGACAAGGAATGAATAGAGATCGTATACTTTCTCCCACGTATTTCAGCTCCGACGCTAGTGTAGAGCGCGCCCATCCGAGGTCGCGTCAGGGCGTGTGTAACGCTCAACTGGCCCATGCAAGCCGTCCAGCAGCCCCCCGTTAAAATATACAATGCCGTTTACTCGTCCGTGCAGGTTCGTCCCGTATCCACGACTTCTCCCAGAGTTTTACCGCTGAGTGCAGGTGTACGAGTGCATGGTCCGCGGGATCGCAGTCATGCGCAGACGCGGTGACTCGTATGTCAATGCGACACAGATCCTCAAGGTCGCGGGCATAGAGAAAGGCAGGCGCACAAAGATACTCGAGAAGGAAATCCTCCCCGGAAAACACGAGATCGTGCAAGGAGGATACGGGAAATACCAAGGCACTTGGTACATATTCCACACGCTCTCTTCTCCCCGCCGCCTCATCCATTTTGTAGGATTCCACTCGAGCGCGGTCGTGACATTGCCGCACAGTATGGCGTCGCGCCTCTCCTCGTGCCACTCTTCGACTTTACGCCCTCCTCGACCTCCCTCACGTCTCTCCCAGCCGCAAATACCGCGCCGTCCCCACGCCCAGTCTCGGCCGCGTCCTCCTTCTCCGCGCCCCCATACACCCAGTCCATCATACCCTCCACATCCATGATGCCTGGCTCCGCACTCCGCCTCCTCAACCAGGGCCGTGCACAGGGCCTCTTCACCCCCTCCACGTCCCTCCTTGCACCCTCCAGATCTGCCATCTTCCCCTCGTCCGCGTACCAATCTGCCACATCACCTAGCGCGCCTTCCTCCACTCCACCTCCAACCCAGCAGTCCCTCAAGAGAGCCCGGTCGGATTCAGAAGTTGTCTCCGTCGTTGCCACCTTCCCCCACCCCCACAGCCTATCCCAACCATCCCTCGACGCGTCCCCCGACATACACCCGTCTCTCGAACATGACGACGGTCCCTCTCCAACCAAGCGGCCTCGCAAAGAGCCCACCCCACAACCTGACCCCCCTCAGTTCTCCGCCTCTTCCTCCCAACCTCAGCTCACTGCCTCGATCAACGACGCGCCATCACCGCGTACGGTCCGTTCTCCGCATCCCCCTTCCATAAATGGCAACTCGATCAACGGTGTAGACACTGATTTACTCCCTCTCCACCTGTCCACAAAACCTCCTTTTCTGCGCGACACGTCTGTTCTTAGAGACACACGTCGCGTACAGCTCGTGGCGGCCATCTGCCGCCAAGATGATCCAGGTCCCGTCTTTCAATTGCTGCGCGAAATCGTCCCAGATCCTTCCCTCCCTCTTGACGTGGATGCGATCCTCGACGACAAGGGTCATTCCGCCCTTCACCTCGCTGCATCGCTTGGGCGCCAGAACATTATAGAGCAGCTCATCGCTGCAGGCGCCGACGTACACCGTGGAAACTTTGCTGGAGAGACACCCTTGATGCGTGCATCCATCGACACCCATAATTCGGACCAACAAACATTCAATGTTGTCGTCCAGGTATTGCATCAGTCTATACGCACCCTTGACACCTCCAGAAAATCTGTCCTGCATCACATCATGTACCTTGCAGGCATACAAGGCCGTGCACTTTGCGCCCGATACTACCTCGATCAAATATTCATGTGGATAGCACAGAATCAGGGCGGTGACTTCAGGTCGATCGTCGATCTTCAGGATGAACATGGCGATACCGCGTTAAACATCGCTGCACGCGTCGGGAATCGAAGCTTGGTAAGAACGTTGTTAGACGTCGGCGCCAATCGAATATTGCCAAACAAACTCGGTCTTCGTCCCGGTGATTTCGGAGTGGAAGTTGAGGTAAGTGTTGTAGTGCATGATGTGTACCGGCCCTCAAATTGTAACCCAGGAGTTGAGCGGTGGTCTTCGAGCAGAGGACTTGTTAGTCTCATTGCGGACCGGTCCTTCTGCACCAGTGCAAAAAAGTCAGGATATTATCGCAGGTGTGCCCCCCTTCTTTGCGGTTGTAGTAGTCTGTGCTGACTCACTGGTAGACATGACGACAACGATTCAGAGTCTTAGCACTGAGTTTTCTGCAGAGATCAAAGCAAAGCAAGACTCACTCGACGTGACACAAGCTCACCTCCGTGCTGCCACCCGAGAACTCTCGGAACAACGAAAGCAAATACAAGTATGGCAAAGCCGACGCGCCGAACTTGACCAGGTACACCAACGGATACGAAATCTTGAAAAGGCGATTGCGGAAGAAGACAGCTTCGACTGGACAGGGAGGACGGATCTGTCTGGTAGAGACGGACGGGAAACGGCCGGCCCCGCGTTCCAATGGCGAGGGCCAAGCTCTTCTATGGCGGGTGTCGCAGGTTCGATGGGCATTTCTTTTAGTGTCGAGACGGAGCCTCCAATACCAACGACTGACTCTACTGCGAGCTTGGTTCGATTGCGGCGACTGAACTTGTGGCATTTGAGGATGGAGGAGTTAATGGAGGCAAGACTGAAGTCGCTGCAGGGAGCGAGCGCAGAAAAGGAATACCAGTGCAAAAAGATCGTCGCGCTCTGCACTGGGATCCCCGTGGACAAGGTGGAGGAAGTGAGTTGCTTGGTGGTGGTGAACTCTGAGCGTGTGCATTGTGTTTACGCTTGCATTACTTATTCAGATGCTGGAAAACTTGGTGATAGCTATGGAGAGCGAAGCACAGGTGGTCGATATTGTGCGGGTATCCGGGTTTATGCAGACGGTGCGCACTATATCATCCGTCCTCCGTTGAATCTAATTCGCCGTCACTGACTCGATCCTGCGCCAGGTCAGGGATGGTGTAATCTAATATTTATATGGGTGCGCTCTGGGCGCAAACCCTTTTTCCTCCCTATCGCCTTGTTGTCACGCGCGGATCGGTTTTATTAAATTAAATTTTGGCCACACAACCTACACCATGACGTCCTCCGGTGCAAACAATTGAAAATTACGATTATACGTCCCAGAGGCCAGTAGCTGACCGTCCGCAGTGAGATCCACGGACATGACCTTGCCAGAATCTGTCGTAAGCGTGCGGAGCAGCTGCCAATCATCGGCGCTCCACAGCTTAACGAACCCGTCGTACCCTGCGCTCGCAAAGTAGAGTCCCGAGCGGTAGCTCCATTCCTCTGTTACGTCGTCATCGTCGGCATTTTTATCTGCTCCCGCTTCCTCGTTGGTCTCGTTCACGCCATTCATGACAACTTCGCCGTTGACAGGGACACCCGGAAGCGAGGCATCGCTCCTGAAAAACCGAATGTCAGCCACGTTGGAAACGTGGGCGGGGATGGTGTAGAGGGCTTTGAGGGAACGCATGTCCCATATGCGAATGGTGTCGTCGCCAGCGCCGGTTGCAATTTGGTAACTGGGGGATAGTCAGCACGATCATCCGCTGCATTTCCTCGGAGGACACACCCGTTGGGGGAAAAGGCGATACCGAAAATGGCTTGAACGTGGCCATCGAGGACCATGGCTGTGCGACCTGTGCGAAGATCCCATACGCGCCCGATTGCGTCTAGACCGCTGATTTATGGTTAGTATAGCGGAGATTCTACAAGCGATTGAATTGAACAAACCCGGATGCGACGAGCGCGCCGTCATCCTGGAACTCCACTGAATAAACTTCTTTCGAGTGGCCCTCTTGGAGGAGCAGCTCCTTTGCGGTTGCTACGTCCCACAGTCGCCAGGACGTGTCAAAGGAGGCGGATGCGACATAGTCACCCGAAGGGTGGAACGCGACCCGACAGACCCGGTCTGCGTGTCCTTTCATAGTTGCGAGTGGAGCATCACTAATTAGTGCGTGCGATGAGTGATGGGAATCCGGACGTGAATCGGTCTGTGCGCACCTGTCCAGAGACCAGAGATTGACGTTCATGTCCCCTGCCCCGGAGACAAGGTTGACCAATCCCTCTCCCTGTGTGAGTGTGGCTCGTGGATGCCAGGCGACGCCTCCCACGCGGTCTGCATGACCTGCAGGAATGGAGTGTGCGATTATTACGTGGCGCATGGCACAAGTCTGTGGGGTTATTGCTCACCACGTAGGGTTCGTATGGGCGTGCAGGCAGGCACGTTCCATAGCTTGACGGCACCTGACCAACTGCCTGTGGCAAGGATTTTGCTATTGGGAGCGAAGCGGACTTGTGATATTGGACGGTCGTCGCCAATCTGAGAACCGAGGTTACTGAATCGCTGCCCGTGATCCGAGTTAGTGTATGGGTGGGTGAGTGAGATCACGATTACCTTGACTTCTCCAAAGATTTTCTTTCGCAAGTCGATGATGCGTGTGAGTGGCAACTTGGCGTGTATGCGCTGTTGGGCGACACGCTTTTGAGCTCTGCGATAACGAACAGGGTAGAATATTGTAAGCACCTTACTGATGTCGCCTATGGGTAGGTGAAATCCAACCTGGGCAGAGAATACTCTGCTAAGCGCCGCCTGGCTTGGAGCAGCTCGAGCGAGCCTTCGGTGTAGAATTCCTCCTGTGGACGGATTAGAAGACGCAGCGAGAGACAAGCTGGAAACGTACCTCTTCTTCGCTTTCGGATGACTCCTCCTCCTCTACCCGGAGTTCCTCCCCCCGGGCGGCATTGATTTGAGACAGCACATATATGAGACGGTCTCGTCGGTCAGCTGCCTGTTTCGTGCGTGAATGGCGTTAGGAAACGAGGATGGAAGATGCACGCACGCGTTCGCCAAAGAGCGTGATGGGTTCGCCGATCTCGCGGAGCCTCGCCTTGACGCGATTGTCATCTGTCGGCACGGCCATGCTGCGTGCCTTTTTTTTGCGCTCTAGCTCGTCGAGGATGACCTTGTTCTCCATCTTGGCCCTGTCCGAGCCCAGGTAGTTTCCATCGTCCATTAACGTGTCGAAGGTGAGGTCTGCCATGGTTGTCGTACTAGTGGCGAGCGTTTGTTTGGCAATAGCTTTGAATCTAAACAACGCGAGCTGGTTCGATTACGTTCGTTTACTCGACCTTTTTGGCGGCTTCTTTCTTGTTTCTGTACCCTCACATCATGGAACCTTCTGCCAGTCTCAGCCCCGCTGGTCCAGACCGTACCCCTTCTCCGGCACCGAGTACAGCAAGCAAGACGCGCGGCGAGGACTACGTCTACTTCGAACGAAGCACAGAAGGCTTCTCCCCCGATGCCGTCTCCCGCGCAACCGCCGCCAAGCTCAAACTCGAGTCATACTACAAAGTCGCCGTCGACGTCGCCATCGAGCGTAATGGCCGGTGCGTATGCCGTGATTGTCCATATTTCCTCACCGCTCATCTTCCTATCCCTCAGTCGCGTCGAGCTCGAGCAAAAGATCAACCAAGGATCCATCCCCAATGAAGCCAAGGAACGCGAGATACGCAAGTATCGTAAGCTCGAGTCTCAGCATCTCAGGCTTCGGAGAACCAAAATACGCTTGACGGACTTTCGGACGGTCAAGGTCATTGGCAAGGGCGCGTTCGGAGAGGTGAGATAGGATTGCGCGTCATCTGCATGCCATGACGTTTCTCGCCGCAGGTTCGGCTTGTCCAGAAAGTGGATACTGGCAAGGTGTATGCAATGAAGACGCTGCAAAAAGCGGAAATGTTGAAACGCGACCAGGTTCGTTGGATCTATCCTTGGTACCCTGGCTCGATGATCTTACTTGCGGACCAAGCTTGCTCACGTTCGTGCAGAGCGCGACTTGTTGGCCGAGTCAACTTCGCCATGGGTCGTCCAGCTATTTTATTCATTCCAGGACCCGTTATACCTGTATCTCATCATGGAGTTCCTCCCCGGAGGCGACCTCATGACCATGCTCATGAAGTACGACATATTCTCAGAGGATGTTACACGGTTCTATATGGCAGAGTGTATCCTTGCGATCGAAGCAGTGCACGACCTGGGATACATTCATCGGTATGTATCTCCTCCAAGCCTAGACGCCACTCATCCTAGTGGATCAGTGACATCAAACCCGACAACATCCTGATCGACAAGAACGGTCACCTCAAGTTGTCCGACTTTGGTCTTTCTACTGGGCTTCACAAAACGACCGATGGGGACTTCTACAAGCGCCTCATCGAACAAGACAAACAGCGGGATCCTGCGAGAAATAGCGTGCAGGTCAATGCAATCCACCTCACTATGAGCCGGGAGCAGATCGCGACCTGGAAAGCCAACCGCCGGAAGCTCGTGAGTTCGGCTTGTCCGACGATTGTGCATGTTTGCTGATATGCTCATGTTCTAGGCATATTCCACTGTCGGTGAGCAGACCCTGCTCACGGATCTTGCGCGCAAATTTAGACGAATCCCCGTTAGGCACACCAGACTATATTGCACCCGAGGTGTTTATGCTAAAAGGGTACGGTAAAGAGTGTGATTGGTGGTCTCTGGGTGCAATCACGTTTGAGTGTCTCGTTGGGTATGCGCCGTTCTGTTCAGAAAACCCGAGCGACACGTACAAGAAGATCATCGAGTGGCCCAATTATTTGTACTTCCCTGACGAAGTGCATCTCAGTAAGGAAGCTGAGCATTTGATCCGGGGGTACGTCGTACGTCACCTAGATTCCATTGCAAGTTAATTTTTTTTGCCGGCTTAGCATGATGAATTGGGCCGGCCATCGGCTTGGCGTGAACGAAATCAAGAACCATCCGTTTTTCTATGGATGTGACTGGGAGAACCTACGCTACATTGCACCTCCGTTCGTTCCAGCGTTGTCTTCCATTACGGACACATCGTACTTCCCGACGGATGAGCTTGGCAACGTACCGGACCAGCTCGAGGCGGTGGAACAAGTGGGTTCAGACAAGGACCTCGCATTCCTTGGGTTTGTCGTATTCGACTTGATTGTTGGCGATCTCTGATAGTTGCCCTTGCAGATTTACGTTCAAACGTTTCACTTGAGAGTGAGATGATATATCAGCCGTGTCGTTCTAGATTCCACTTGGTCTGATACCCAGCTCGTTAGTACAGTAGTCATCGTCCTTGTAATATCTTGGTGCTTTTCTGTCGTAATAACAAGTGTAGTTATATCTCACGTGACTTGGTGAGAGCTTACCACGTTGGTACTTACAAGTTTGTGGCCAAGACAGTCAATGTCATGACATTCAGCGTCCCGTCACATCTTCCGCGTCAGGTCGACGTCTCCTCGCAGATTCTCTCCAAGCTTGATGCGGTGACTTTTCAGTCGCTGGACTCGACCGTCGCTTCCTCATGGCGAACCGAGCTGGACGAGTCCATATGTTCCACAAAGGTATGACGTTACCGCAATCTCGCTGACGAAAACTTGACCCAGTAGAGCAGAAGCGCATTCACGATCGGATACATGCGAACCGGCCTGCGTTCGAGGCCCAGTTGGCCTCAGCAAAGTCTGCTCAACAACGACTCCGAGGTCTCGCCAGCGACATGGAGTTGCTCGACCGCTCGGTCTCGGACCCAGAGGTATGTATGACTTGTCATTGCTGCTCGCATATGCGGTTTTGACACATTTATCCAGAGCGGTGTCACCCCGACGCTCCTCGTGGCGCTCAGAAGACACCAATCTCTTGCGCAGGCGTCCCTAAACGCCGACGTGTTGCACGCGTCACTGTCACACCTCTCGGAATGCAAGACCCAGCTGGAAAATGTGCAAGATTTGGTGGAGTCTGGAGATCTTCCGGCGGCGGTATCAGCGAGCGCTAGGTTGACCCAGCTACTGGACACGACCCCTTCACCCCTGGGAGAGGCGGCCATCACGTCGGACATTAGGGTACGTGGCATTGGATTAGACGCGTTCCTGCATCTGAATCTGTTTTTCAGTCCAAGTTGCGCGTACTCGCCAGCCGTATCGAAGAATTATTGAACAATGCATATACGGAAAGCGTGGCTATCTCGCCGACTGACGTCATCATTCGGCCTTCTGTTCTTGGTGGGTTCATCCAAACGATCGTTGACCCTGATGTTTACGTTCTTGTCCAGTCCCAAATTCGATGAACCCCATACCTCTGTGTACAGTGTTATCTTCGCTTTCATCGGCCTCGCTATCTACACGTATGACAACTTTACGGCGTGACATTATCGCGCACTGCATTGACCAATCACTCGACCGTCCTACTTCATTGTCTATTTCACAAGAAACGGATGAATTTGGGTTGCTTGTTCACAGGTTGCAGCGCTTGCCCTCACCTACAAAGGGTGGTGCAACAACGCTCGACAGCTTATCACGCATTCTGGAGTTTATCAATGACGCGCTGTTTCCCTGTCTACCCCAATCACAACGCGAGTCACTGGCGAAGAATCTTGTCAAACCATTGACATCGTCTATCATGACGCGTCTACTCATTCCCTCACTGCCGTCAAAGTTGGACGCGCTTCCTTCATTTCTGGAGCTGACAAGGAATGCCGTCGACTTTGAGACTAGATACGTTGTTGGACTGCTCAAAGGGGATGGTTTCGAAAGGGAGATCAGGAATTGGGTGGACAATGTTTGCGGACACTACGAGAGAGGACGACGACAACACATCCTCGATGACGTTCGAGAGACTATTTTGGCGAGCGCTTCTCGTCCTAAAGATACGTTTTCAGCCGAGTTCATCACGTTCATCAATGTTTTCCAACCCGGTGTGGAATCTGCTCCTGTGGTGACGAATGATCGGAACCCGAATGATGTTTACACCGTAACAGAATCGTCGAGTTCGGGCGTCGACGCAGGGGATGCGTGGGGCTTTGACGACGATGCCGAGGAAGCAGAAGATCGCGTTTCGAAGCCGGAATCTCTGGAGGAGGCCGAGCCAGATCCGAATGAGGCTTGGGGATGGAACGACGAACTGGCTGAAGAGTCGCCAGAGACGAGTACCCAGAATTCAGCTGAAATTGTCCCCGAGGATCCTACTGAAGACGAAATCTGGGACGATGACCCGTGGGCTGATGACACGATTGCCAACGAGGTGACCTTACCACCCGCAGTTTCCTCCAAAGCCCCCCCTCCTCAATCAGTACCGGCACCATCAGCTTCGAGCAATCAACCACAATCCAACCAACATCCAGTAACGAATGGCCACGCTTCTAATGGCTCTCACCCACCTTCAAAACCTTCGCAAGTCGTTCACTCTATCAACAAGGAATTGTATCCGGTATCGGTGCTTATTCGACATATCGTCCAGGCCGTCGAGGACGCTTTGCGCGAGGGCAAAGCGGTTGCATCTTCTGGAGTTCTCTCCAAGTCTTCCCCCTCCTCTTTAGCTCCAGGTACACTGATCATGCAATCTGCTCCTCTGGTCCTCGACCTGTTTTACGCGCTGCATCCTGTTGTGGCTGCTTCGAGGCTGTCACAACCTGTTGGCCGCATGCAATTCTCCAACGATTGTTACTATCTTTCGGAGGAGACAGCCCGCGTGCTGAAGCATGAGCAAGGCCTACCTAGTGTCCAGGAAAGACTTGAGGAATGCAAAGATGACCTCAGGGTTTTGGCAGATAGCTGGTTTTATCAAGGCGTCGTAAGCGGTCAACGCTGTCGTTGAGCATATTTATATCGATTTGACTATTCCAGGACAGCCAGATAGCGGCTCTGGAAGCGGTTTTAGGCGACGCTGACGGGTTTACGGATACATCAGACCAGGAACGCTATGATGAATGCGAGATGGTGATCACTCGAGTTCTGCGGGATATCAGGGGTATTGCACACGCTTGGAAGGTGAGCAAGCTGGTCAGAACTCATTGTTGCTTGCTCAGTCATCCGCAAAGTTGGTCCTTCCGAAAAGCAAATACTACACAGCAGTTGGACTGATCGTTGATGGCGCCTTGTCACGCATCCTGGATAATATTTTGGCAATATCGGATATAACTGAAGCGGAGTCACACAAGTTGAGTGAGCTCTGTCGGATTTTGACAGCTCTCGAGGGATTATTTGTGGAAGACACGAGCGAAGTGAGTGGAATGATACAATCGTGATGACCCCCGTTGATCCACTTTGATATATCTAGTCTTCGTTCGTCGTCTCTTACGTTCCGTTGTGGCTGAAGTTTTCATACCTGTCGGAACTCCTGGTACGTGGTGCAAGGTTGACCTACAGCGTCACATCTCAAATTGGTTTTTTCTTCTTGTTCCTCCAGGAAGCATCCATGACAGACCTGACGTATCTCTTTGAGGAAGGCGCATTGGTGGACTTTGAGATCGACGAGCTTGTGATGATGGTCAAGGCACTCTTTGCAGACACGCCTCTACGGACGAAAACGATAGACAAGATCATGAACGGACATCCCGTTCAATAGCTTCTTGTCTGTCCTGCCTATGTCCCCGTATCATATGCTACTTTTTTTTTTCGAGAATGATGGCTTGATGCCCTATATATAACATTTTGCGTCCTGTTTGCACTTTCTTCCAGTCCACAGGATGCAATAGGATACATGACACCCCAAGCCTGACTGGTCTCATGCATTGTCTAGACTGATATCATGGTGACTACTTATCTGGAGTCCAAAAGACCCAAAGGAATAACCAGCTGAGCTTATGGCCGTCACCACCATGATCAAGGCGGCTACGCCAGATGGAAGAATAATCCGCCAAGAAAGAAGCTTGCGTATAGCAATCATTACGTAGTTTCGTTTGCAGAGCCTACCCCGAGCGATGAGAGTCACGCTGCTGGCTATCCTCTCCTGCGGTGGCGATTGGGACGCAACAAAATTAAAATTCACCGACCGGTGGTTCGTGCAGGCCTCCCAATAATAGAAAAAAGAAGTTGCCAACAAATTAATTTGTTTCACTATGTTGTTTCGCTCGATTGTGATGGAGAAAAGAAGACCCGTGTTGACGAGTTGATCAGGATGGTCACACGACAACTAGTCGAATCTGTGGAGCGCCACCTTGGGCCATTCAAATTTGTCAAGTGATAGGGCAGGACCGGAGGAGGTGGTGATCCGGTCTGGACAAGCGACAATCAAGCGATAGTACTAATCTGCAATAGGCTACGCAGCCAAGTTATGGCGTCACCGCGTGACGCAATATTCTTGTTAGCCTCTCCTCTAATCATGGGAGAGCTCTCAAATTTCCGAATATGAAACAGCCTATCAGCAAGTTGGCTTGTAACGTTATCGCTTGACGCGTTTTTTTATGGGATTTCTGTGGTCTCTGACTGGACTAAAAACTGCATCATTACTTTCTCGTCGACTTTGCCGGGTGGTAACTCAGGTACCTAAGTTTTTGACTCGGCGGCAGTAGTGCCCGTTTCACGGCGAATGCCGATTTGCTGTCTTCCCCGGGAGCCAACCGCTGTCATTCCTTGAGTACACGCGCGGAGGCACCGCGGTTCCGTCTAGATTTGTGGTCATACGACCTCGGAAGCAATAAATGTCGATACGTATGCCTGCCCACTTTCGATGATTTCGATGATCGCATTGATAGTGACCGGGATAAATAGATCATACTGTACCATGTCGATCGATTCGTCTGTCACGCGTCACACCGTTAGGGTTAGGTTAGGGTTAGGTAAAAAGAATGGTGTGATGTGTGACAGACGAATCGATCGAAATGGTACAGTACGTTGGATGTTAATGACCATATCTATGGTCTAAGGATGAAGGGTCTATGGTAGGTGGGTTTCTCTCATCGGCCATTTCCCGATATCTTTCTCAGTAGGCGACGTACGCCACGCACAACAATGGGAAGCCCGCGTAGAGTCCAAGCCAAAACACGATGTTGCCCATCAGTTTGTTCTGTTTGATAATTGATGCGCGCGAGACGAGGATCAATGGGATCTGGACGAGCTGCATGAAGAACAGGTAGAGTCTACCCGAAGATTCGGCGGTGAATCTCGATTTGACACTGGCGAATAACACAACTCACCTGAGCTTCCGTGTAACGATCACCATCACCAACTCATGAACTGCGGCGCTTAGCAGGAACGTAGCGATCATCGCGCCTGTACGGGAGAGAGACGGATACGCGTCAAGCGAAGATGCATATACGTGTCGGAGAAGAAACTGGTGGACGGGTTTGTTCCATTTTCGAGAAAACTCGTCCCACGAGGTCGAGTTCCACTGTGGTTGTAATGGTCAGTTTCGCATTTTCTCGGCAATACCGCGTACGAGAGCGGCTTTACCCAATCTTCGTAGAACTGCCTATCTGCGAAACTATTCGATACGTGAGCTCAGTATCTCCCAAGAGCTATGTCTGAATAGTACTCACTACGATAGCTCGGCAAATGCGTTACATATGCATTCTGCACATGAATACAGAGATAGGAGCCTATTAGAAGCCTAACCGGGGGCTCTGATATGAACTTACCGAATATGATGTAGAAAAGTAACAGATAAGAAATCATGAACGGAAGGGCTAGATCCAACAACGAACGAAAGAATGATTGATCTGGTGATGGTGTAAGTGGTATGATAAAGCTCTCCGTCACGGTGTACAGGAGGGCAAAGGACCCCATAAATGCGACAGTCTTCTCAAAGACATATTCAGGGCGGATACTGCAATACGTTGGAGGTTCCATGTACATGCTTGATAAGGAAGAGTAAGCTCACCGATCGGTGCGAGGATACTCCAACTCGTAGACGAGGGTGGGGATCAACATATAGGCACAAAAGTTCTTCCAGGTCAAATTATGCGGGTATCTCATTCGTTCGGTTCCAGTAGACACGAGTTCGGCATCAAGTTCGAGAATCTCGTGAGCTGCGGAAGCGATCTCTTGAGATGGATGATGTATAAGTATCGACACTGCTGTCGGTGTTAGCGTCAACTTCGCAAGCGGGTCAGCGGCAGAGGCGTCAGGAGTCGATGAGCCGCTAGATTCGGGAGTAGTATCCTCAACGACTCGCGCATCAAGCTCAACCACGGTATCCTCTGCAGCGGACATCATCCTTCGTCGGAGTACATTCGACGGCTTTGAATCGGAAGATGAGCTCACGATCACAGCCTGTGTGGCTTCTGTATCTGGCTGTGAATCTGATTCAATTTCCGAGTAAGCGGTGCTTGAGCTTGGTTCAATATGCACCATGGCATCCAGATACGCCTTGTCCCAGCCCCCAACCGAAGGATCTTCGGTGAGAGAGCGAAGATGGGCAAGCGCTCGTTGCGAGCGCTCAGTGATATCTTGGAGATAGCCATTGGCGGAGATATAAGAATGCATTTTCATGATCATCACGAGAGAATGCAGAGTCAGAAAACCAGCCTGGACCCATGGCCATTGTCTGTTCGGAATAATCGTTCAGCGACTGGGTCGAGGAACCGGAATATATGCTCACCGGTGATATGTCCACGTGATGACGGCAACTAACATAAATGTTTGAAAGACGTGTTGGAACACGATGCCCAGCCGGTAGTACTTTATCCAGCCCTTACTTATCGCCTGTGCAAATGGCACACAAACAGCGGTGGCAAGGACGAGGACCGCGTCGGACAGTGCAAGCACGATGGCGTCACGGGAAAACATGGTGGCAAACGCGAAAGACAACGCATATCCGTTTGTTTCGAAGGAGGAAACAAAAGCCTGAACACTGAGGAGGAAGAGGGACATCCAAAAGAGAGTGAAGAAGCCCTGGGGAGGGTCGTTAGCACGGACACGTCCATGGTCAGTAGGAGAGTGACACCCACCCTGAACTCGTTGGACCCGGTCGACTCATTGGTCATGTCGAAGTGGGATTTACGAGGTTTGAAACTGATCAATGCACGGAGTTTCTTTGAAGTCTTTGACCGAAAGGGCTTGGAGACGTAGAGTGTGCCCTCTGCGGTGTAACTCGAGCTCATCGTGTTCACGGGCTTCATGGTGGTTGCGACGGAACGTGTGCTGGCTGCGGCTCGTCTACACCGGAAACAAGGCGATGATTCAGCTTATTCATGTCTACCGATCACACTGCTCCAATGCCCGACGCAGATCTCGCCTGCATGCGCGAAGCCATGGCCATGGTAAGCCTCGTCTTCTGCGAAATACCCCCTGTTCTTCTCTCAGACGGGCCGAAAGGCAAATGAAGCCCTCGCTGCAGGCGAGGTGCCTGTTGGATGTGTCTTCGTGCGAGGCGACGCCATCATCGCCAAGGCACGCAACCGGACTAATCAACTGCGCAACGTACGGCACAGCGTTTGCTGTTCTTTTTCACGCGTCGTTCATGTCTCTGCGCAGGCGTCAAGACATGCCGAACTCGAAGCCATCGATCTTATCCTCGAGGATCCGTTGCTTACGCCACCTTCCTCGACCACTCGGTATCCCCTCGCTGACACGACGCTTTACGTGACCGTTGAACCATGCATCATGTGCGCATCCGCTCTGCGTCAGCTAGGCGTCCGTCAAGTGTTCTACGGATGCGAAAACGACAAATTCGGGGGGTGCGGGAGCGTGCTGGGAGTGAACGAGCGGTGAGGAAGAGCGCGATAAGATCAATAATGATTGATTACCGTGATCCCCACAGTCTTGAGCACCCCATACACCCATCGTACAAAGCCGCTGGCGGGTATTTGCGAGAAGACGCGATCATGATTCTACGACAGTTTTACGTCACAGAGAATACCAATGGTCCGTCCCCTTCATAACGAAATATCCTTTTGCCTTCTTATTTGTTCCCCGAACACTGATACATTGATTATCATAGCGCCTGTTCCACGCCAGAAGTCGGCACGCGTCCTGAAAACTGACATTCCTCCCAAGCACTCCACTTGAACGACCTGCATGAGGAAATTTCGCCCCCTTGGAGGTCACGGATGCTGAAGCTCAATACCAGATCCACGCCCACCATACGCTCGCAGGAAACATCTTCATAGGAAGCGCGTGTCCTCAGCACCCGAGCTCCACTCTAATTGGTCATGTGTACTTCCATACCTACTGTATATGTAACAGAGGAACTACACCCTGAAATTTGCAATCAACCTTCATTTTGCCATTTCAGTCCAAGAGACTGCGCGACAAAGCCCCACTTGTCGGCGGCATCTTGGATGCTGATTAGATCAAAGTGCGTCATAAGTGATGTGATTATCAGTTCATATCATCATGATCTTCCGGTTCATTTCCACTCACCGTTTCTCAGTGGCCTTACCGGCGCCGTGGCCCGCCTTTTTATCTATCCGTATCAGAAGAGGGCATGGATTGTGGGGCAGTGTGTGCTGAAGGGTCGCGGCAAGCTTGAAAGAGTGCAGGGGGACCACGCGGTCGTCATCTTCAGAACGTCAGGACAGTGAGTCATAATCAACAGCCAACAGTTTTACGTACGATCAGCAGTCATCAACAACACGGGGGGCAACGTCTTGTCCCTGGGCACGTTGTGAAGGGGTGAGATGGGGTATATGAAATCAAAATCCTGGGGATCATGCGGGTCGCCATAATCGGCGGTCCAAGCCTTACCTGTAATCGCAAGATCAGAGTTTCATGATTATAACCAAGCATATATCATACCAATGGTGAAGTCCGCAAACTCGAAAAAAAGGCACGTTAATGGCCGGATCATCGGAGTGGCTGCGGAGTCGACATACTTTGAGAAGATCCATCACTCCCACTTCTGCGACGGCAGCCCCAAACGTGCCTTGCGGTGCAATGTTGACACAAGCGCCGACCAAAAGGCCTGTAAAAGCAGTCAGTGCGTGACATCATCATGAAACAAGTTGCGGAACTCCTTTCCTCCATTAGAGCCACCATTGATGGCAACTTTATCCGCAGCCACAATCTTATTCGTTACCAAGTACTCGCTATATCGATAGGTAAGGAAATTTAGTGAGGTACTGCTAATTAGGACAGATAAGTTAATCTTACGTAGCTGAGATGAAATCATTGAAGACATTGATCTGTAGGAACGGTCAAAACACTCGAATCTTCTAAAAGAACACCGGCTAACCTTGCGTTCCCTGATCCCAGCATTGTGCCATTCTTCACCGAACTCACCGCCTCCTCGAATGTTCGGTAAGGCATAGACAGCACCGTATGACTTCAGGAAAGTAAGGATCGCAGGGCTAAAGCTGGGATTGATCGAGATGCTGAATCCCCCGTAGCCTATTTCGCACCGTGAATCTGCATCCTGCTACCGTTCAAACAGAATGCAAGGCTCACCGTACTGAATAGCGGGCGCGGTACCATCCGTCTTAGTAGTCTTGTGCCTCACGATGAACATTGGGACCTTGGTCCCATCCTTGGACTCGTACCACACTTGTTCTGCGGAAAATTCGTCAGGCTGGAGACCTCTCACATCCGTTGTACGATATATGCTCCAGGCAGACTCCACAGATGCTGTAGTATTGAAATTATTTGTATCGAAGCGCCCAATGATACCTGGATTGGTGAAGCCCGTCATAGAAACAAAGACATCCAGGTGGTCACGGCGACCAAACACCTCAGCAGCTCCAACGAACGAGGGAGCTATGCGAGCCAATTTCTCCCCAGTAAAAGAATAGAGGTATATCTCATCAACGACCTGACATAACCTGCTGCGTCAGTAAATACTGGACTCGAATAGATATAAGCTACCGACGTTGCACTTGTATACGAGAGCAAACTTGTCCTTGCTGACTGCTACGATGTCGCTCAATGATGCATCTTTTTCTTCGGGGATCAAGTCTACTTGTGTGCGCTTTGGATCAGCGAGGTCGATCGTAATGACTTTGTGTTTCGGGGCATTCTGGTTGGTGCGAAGGTACAACTTTGTCCCGTCGTTCGCGAGGCTTCGGGAATACCATCGGCGACTTGTAGTGAGTAGTGGAGACTAACTTACACGTCGTATTCCGCTTCAAATTTGTTGATTAATTTCTCCCACTTGATGTTTGGGCCAATTTCATTTTCTTGCAGATCTGCGACCCAGAGAAGATTTTTCTGTGCATATTCGCATAAACGACAAGCCGAGAGTGAAAAATAGAAAGAAGAGAGTACACACCCTAGCAGTATCCCTGGATACGCTCAAGAACAAGTATCTCCCATCTAGCTCCGATATAGATGGACCCCACATCCACTCCCGGTGTTCGGCATCTTTCATTACCAGCACGTCTTGCGCTAAAAGCCGAAACGTTCGTAATCACGTGAAACATAAAGCGAACATTTTTTCAGTCATCCTTTGTTCGCAAGTAGGTACGAACAGAACTGACACTGTGAGGTGCCAACTCTGTGGTAGTAGAGCGTCGCATCTTTATCTCCGGTTGTTTCAGTGCCAGCCTTGTCTTCCGTGGCAAGCCCGTGCGATTCGCGGCTTGGAAATCGCTGTCAAAAGGTAGGTCAGATCTGGTTGTCAGATCCACTAGTGGTGCGACCACGAGCAGATCTACGACCACGATCGGTCAACGCACCTGATAAAAGAACCCCTTGGAATCATGGGTCCACGAAATCGACGAGAACTTAACAAACCGAATTTCATCGCTGAGGCGGCTTTCATGGTGGTCCACACGCTTGCCATCGACGGCGGCTAGCGGTTTGTTGGTCTCACGAACATATATCGTGCAAAAGTCACTACCCTGCAGTCAGTCACTATTTCGTCAGCCCTGAAGTAATGAGCAGACACGAGAATGGGACTTACCGAGAGAGAGATTCCATAGGCATAATATTTGCCATCACGTGAGAAGGCAGTAACAGCAAGGGCGGCGGTACCATCGTCCGATAACAAATTGGGGTCGAAGAAAACTTCGCCTTCAGGTCCCCCGTCCTTAGAGAAGTCTGGCAACTTTTCATCGGTCGAGCGCCACAAGACTGAGAAGACCGATTTAGTCCAATGCACGTTACGCCTTCCAAAGCGACATACCCGATTGGGCTTGAAGGCCGCTGTTGTAGTACCAATACCATTTCCCATCGTGCTTGAGAACTGGGGCAGAGAACTGCGGATGATGCGATCATCAACCGTGCAATGGCACACACAAGGTCATGATTTATCGCACCTTTTCGTAATCCGTGTTTGCTCTGATGGCCTTCTCTAATTTCGCGCGATCAGAGTTTTGATCAATGTAAGCTCGGGTGAAGGCATCCTGCGCCGAGGTCCATGCATCAGTTTCATTGCTGTTCGTTTCAAGCCACTGATAGGGATCGGCGACGCGAACTTCGCCCTGTTTTGTGCTCTTGTACACGTCTACGTGGTCGGAACGGCGAGCGGATGGGTATTGGTTCGGAATCCATGGCGTCGGCGTCATTGTGCAAGCGGGTGAGGCCGTTGAAAGTGATTGGGAAAAGATACGGATGGGTGGAGATTGAGGGAGACGTGAACACGTTTGTGTATGAAACCCAGCAAACCTTAAGAGCCTGCCTGTGCCACGTACGGTGGGATTCGACAGTGCACGACGAGAGAGAATGAGCATATGGCGCATCTTTTTAATCTATATCGGATCAGGGGTGTCAACGGTCCCCCGATAGTATCCAAGCACGCAATTCTGACTCCACTAGTATTGGAATCGATAAAAGAAATGCCGAATGGCCGTACGGAACTAAACCCCAAAAAAATCAGATCACGGTCAAAAAAGAAGGTAGAATGCAAGAGGGAAAGTCTAGGTGTTTCTTTGACTTCCGACCACGGAACACTGCAAGAAATTTCTTCCGACGGAGAATGCCTTGAAAGTGAAGTCATCCGATGGCATTATTTAAATGTGTGTCCGGATGCTGACTAATAAAGTTCGAAATGGTAAAAGCTTCTGATCCTAATAACAACAAATAACGCCGGGGAATCCCCGAACCCGTCATGATGTTCTACTCACCTCCGCAAATACCACATGGATCAGGTACGTCCAGGAGAAATCCCACAACGTCATATCTTGACGACTCCCTGAGACAGGATGCGTTCCGAAATCTGTTGTCAGGCTCACAACGATCACAACCTAACGGCAAGCATGCGGTTCCTACAACCATATCCCAGAAAGCGTTTGTCATACCCATCTCTCACTACTGGATTCTACTCACTTTTTTTTCTCAGAAAAGCTGCTCCGTCGCCCCAGCCGACGTTCAAACCCCGCAAAGTAAAGAAAGCCGAAACCAAATATCGTGATCGTGCCGCAGAAAGGAGAGACGGAACAGGGAACGACTATGCTGAAGTACGCCTCCTATTTTCTGAACTTGAGCCTGCTATCTCACGTCCCACTCCAGGTCGAGGCCGTACTGGAGGATTTCGAAAGACAAGTCGCCCACGAGGACAAGGACGTTGTACGTTTCTTCTGTTCGCTCGCCATGCGGCTGTCACTGAAGTATTCCCAGATCGAGCAGCAACGCAAGTATCTTGGTGGAGATAGCCAACATACCATCCTTGTAAAAGGCCTCGATATGTCTCTTCTCGAGCAAAATCGTTCACGCGCCGCTGCACCCGCTGAAGACGACGAAATACTTGAACAGGCATTTACAGAAGCTACCTCCACATCTGAACCACCAAGGAGACGCACTCGGAAAGATATCATCCGGGATTTGAAGGCAAAACGACAAAATGGAGATATACCAGCTGACCAACTAGTCGTCGCAAGGCCAGCGGAAGAAGAGAGCTCAGCCCTGCAGGAAACCAAGAAAACTGGAAAGTTTAGGCCTATCGGTTTCAAACCCATCGGACAAACGGAGGAGAGGTCAAAGAAGAGAAAGACTAAGGATGGGAAGGAGGCCGCAAAGAAAAAGAAGCGAAAAGCTGAGAGTGCTCCTATACAGTCCGCAAGAGAGAGAGAGACTGAGGAAATGCCCGCTATATCTTCGAAACACGACACCACCCAATCCTCGTCCTCCAAGATGCCACTAAAACCTCCAGAACCGGAGCCCGCCCCACTAGATGAAGACTTTGACATCTTCGCCGGCGCTGGTGATTACGAGGGCTTCCCAGCTGACATGGACTCTGAGGAGGAGCATTCTGACACAGAAGAAACAGGAGGGGGGTCTACGGCTCAGGTGACCATCTCTGATATTCCTGCCGCTGGTATCAAAGGCTGGTTCGACGAACCTGGACTTGAGACTAGACGTGATTCCACCCCACGTGAAAAGTCACTACCCATTCCTGAGGTAACAGCAACAGACGAAGAGGAGATCCATCTAAAACCCCTCGAATCATCTGCTCTCCCTTCTATACGTGACTTCCTGGCTATGGATGAAGCCGTCGAGAAAGCGGAGAAGCGGAAAGCACGTAAAGAAAAGAAGAAAAAAAAGAAGGCTGGTGATGACGACGACGACGATTAAACGACACTCACATTCACGTCCGTTATGGGAAGTAGGTATTAAGTGTATACATAATACTGGTATCATGACTCCGGTAATGGTACGAGGAACGACTTCCCTCGAGAGAGATAGTTAGCGAATCCTATCCGGGAGTCCATCTCGTCGATAGTTCTGAAGTGATTAATGATTACATATGGTTCGTACGCACTACTTGGCACACACCTCTTTTTCATTTCGCTGGCCCAAGTTATGTCTTTGAGAGGAGGAGCGTTAAGAGAAGCACCAAGAATCCCGAGCACGAGTGCAAATATGCTCTCGTACACGATCTTTCGATGGATGGGTTGAGAGTTGGACCTATAAAACTCCTTATTCAACCGGGACGCACATTCAGCGGTAGAGATCCTTCAGGCTTTCCGAGTGCTTTGAGACGCGACAAGTCTATTTGAGTGGTTTAAAAACCTGGCCAGTGCCTGAGCCACCTCAGACTCACGTTCGTATGCAGAATATGCAGCTGCAAAGGTCATGAAATCCTGCTCAGATGAGATATATTCCTGTGCACACACCGTGAAACAGGGAAATGGTTGCTAATGGGAGAAAAATCAGACCAAACATTAATGTGTCTTTACTTGTGGGTAAATGGCAGCTCTTCACTGTCAATTCGTCCATTGTAGTTTGTTTGTTTCGGAGGCTATTGCCAAACAAACATTATTTATCATACGTCGGTGAGGTCGACAAAGGCACCGTCAATTTTCCGCATTAAAGATACTTATGTAATATTTGACAACACCAAATCATTTCTCTTCTTCACGTAGATAGAGGCAGCTATACTTTCCACCTTTTTTTTCTCTGGACAACATTCACTGAGTCTTTTGATGAACAGTGTCAAAACATATATAGTAACAGGTCACACGACAAGCGTCTACAGATCCATTCAAGGGGCTCGATGTATGATGTTTACCTTTGCCGAGGGCGCAACGCCTGCCGTTGTCATTCCCAAACGCGTTTTGCGGAACAACCTAAGTCAATAGCAGAGGAATCGTCCATCATCCTTCAAGTTCGCAGTATGTATTAGACTACAGATGCGTCGATTTGTATCTAACGAATTGATAAGCTCGGGAATCTGGATTCAGGATGCAGAGCCCTCAAATTTAAGTAACACCCAGTCCGATTGAGATGTTTCATTTGTTCCCGACTGTACGTTGTCACCCAACTTATCGACGAGATACGTATGGTTCGTTCGGCAGCGTGCATGTACATGCTGTAATAGTCAGGTTCAACCCGCGGACCTTTCTATGGCATTTGGACAGGCTGCTGCCAGAAGAGAAAACGTGCTCAAGACTCGAGACCAAGCATCAGTTGCGATGATCCAACAGAAGCAATTAACTTCCATTCCCTGACCTTTAGTGAATACTCCAGGCTCCAAGAGCCCTTGAAGCTTGCTGCGGGGGCATGCTATTTCTTGGTGGCAACGCTGGATAAGCCTCGCAGAATTCTGTTCGCATCCTTGTGAACTGGTGTGTTATGGTATCTAGTATACCGCGGCGACTCTCTGCTTCCGAAGGCATAGGTTTCCATGTTCCCGTTTTTGTTCCTGTCTACTCGGGTCGTCGCCATGACCAGGCCGTAAACGGGACACGGTGTCGCGGGATATCTGCGCAAATAATCCCGCGCATTTCTTTTTTTTCAATCCGCCACGAAAATTTAGCCCTGTGCGAAAATTCTGACCTCCAGAATCGATCCATACATCAAGGATTGCATAGGTAAACCCGCGGGTATCCCGGTGCTGAACTGTATCCGTACCTGCAGGTCGTCCATGCCAGCGTTGATACAATGACGACGACGACGACCGCCGCGGCCCTTACGCTCACCCTCACCGACGATGGGACAACTCGACCGTGATGACACGACACGACGACTCAGCGACCGCCTCAGAATTGTTTCCCTCACCCTCACTGACGACACGACGACGATACGACGGTAACGACAAAGACTCGATAATGATGACACGACATGACAATGACGCGCAACGACGACACAACTTGAATGTTGATGATGATGATGATGACGCCCCTTTGGACCATTGCCTTCACCCTCGCCAACGACCGGGTGATGGCGACCGCCGACAGGACGACGACTCGACGATGGCAATACCACGACGACTGCGACGACGTGATGCCCGTCTTCGCCTCCTCGCCGCATGGCACACGCCTGCACCCCTCCCTTACTCTCCGCCCGCCCTGCCCACCCTTCCATCTCGCCCCGTCGTTGTCCTCCCACCTTGCACGTGTCCACAACCACATCTGCCCTCCCCCCGTCCTCATCTTTATTGCTGCATCGGGGGTGATGCACCGTGACCACCGTGCACTCTCGTTCCGCCGGGGCCGCATGTTCTCTCGTTCTCGTTTCCTCTCACCCTCACCTTCACTCCTGACATTCCTGCATACCAACACGACCTGACGACGGAGATAGGATAACGGGACGACCTGATGACGACGAAGATGCGACGCAACTGCCACACGACGACGACGACTATGACACGGCCGACGGGTATGTGCACATACTCAGGGGGTACGGTAGCTGTGGGTCATAAAATTGTGACCCGTACCCATACTGTTCCCTGTTCCCTACCCTTCTTAGGCAAGGCTACACATTCTCGTAAATGCTATGATAGACGCTACTAAGTAACTACAAAAATAAAACCGCAATTACCTTTTTTTTGTGTGGCGCGCCGGGTCGAAAAAAAACGGGATTATTTGTGCAGATATCCCCGTCATACTGTTACTCCAAGTTAATTACCAAGCCTATAACCAGTACTGTCAGAAGTATACTGGAGGATACGGCTGCTGTTACTCGGACTCCATATCTGCCGCAAGCAGCACGTCACGTTGAATCTGAATAATAAATTGCGCCACCCATCTCCTATTTTGTCTATCAAAAACCTGGCTGACCGGGGTCAAGCATTCCGATCTAGTCGTGTGCAGAGCCCACAGCGGCCATGCGTTATTTATAACTTTGCAAAAACACAATTATTATGATTGGATGGCGAGAGATGAAGCTTTATAGATAACTTAGACTCCGTCGCGTTATGGAAAAGATCAGAGATAAGGCGGCGGCCTGCTAGTCTCACTGTGACCATGATCGGATTGATACGGTTCAAATGAGATTGGCGGTGAGAGATCCGGGCGAGGCTGTAGCTTGCATGTGTGTAGAGGTTGAAGGAGCAGTGGCATGACCAGGCGCTGTTGATATGTAGGACTCGAAGGTCTAGGATATCCCTTGATCTTACGAAAAGTACTACGTGCGCTCTCACGTCACTAGGACTCTGAGTCCATCGAGCACGAAGCCGATGCCACGGGAGGATCCTGCCGGACCGTCTTTGACCCGGGCAGACTGTTTATCATAGGTACCGATTCCTGGGAGCAAGTCCCAGTAAGAAGTACATACGTATGTATGGTCGTCATGTTTGAAAAAGAATCCGACTTCTCAAACTTCGCGTCCCGGGTTCGTTAATTACATAACGTTCAGGGCTAACGTAACTGATCGTTCCTTGACATGCTACTCGCTGAGTAAACTGGCAGCAGCTGTAGTGCCAGCCTGCCAGCCTGGGATCCCATCATTGTTGCAGATTGACGGATAATTATTTTTTGTTTCTCGGGCTAATGAGTCTTTCCGTGCTGGGCAATGCTGCCCATAATATTAGTGTGCAACGTGATTGATGTATCTAATCTCGGTTTGGGGGAAACGAGCCAGCAGTCGTTCACTTACATAAAGAGAAGGACCCGAACAGACGGCCCCCTCGCAGGGTATAAAGACTCGAGGCTCTGCTCGGCGAGATCACCCGTCGATAACCCCACTTCGTCAAAGTATATCCTCTCTGCCGGGTCATGCCCTCTCCTCCCTGTCGCCATATTTTCTCGAGCTCCCTGTAGTTTGGATCACCACGTTAATTTACTATAAATACGGCCGACCTTATAAATCCTTACCCCCACGCTGTTACAACGTGGTCGAAGTCTTGTCTCGTACACTCTGGTGAGTCATCCGAATGTTGTCTGGTTACTCTGGCGCTGATTGTTTGTTATTTCCTGTTTCAGTTGAGACTGTCCACTTCTTTCGTCCAAACGGCTCCCTCTTCTTGGCACTTTGCCCAAAGCGCTCTTCTCCCAATTGTGCCGTTCTTCCCTCTGCTGTGCTCGCGATGACCGTCAAAGAATTCGTTCAAGATGTCAAACGTAGATTTTCCGTCAGACGCAACAAGAAAACGACCTATGCCGTCGACATTTATGATGACGGAGCCGCGTCCTGCTCTAGCGCCGACGGTCTTTCTCATTTAGACAATTCTTCTTTGTCGTCTTCCTCAATATCCTCGCTGTCCAGCGCTCCAGAGCGAAGTCGGTTCGCTTCGTTGATCCGTTCACGCAGTGTCTCCACCTCGTCAAAGAAACATGATCACCCAAGTCACAAGACCAAAGCAGTAGGAGCCAAACGCTACAGACTTTTCTCTGCACCTTCCAGACCGTCCATGCGAAGTGCTTCCTCGTCCGGGCATCAACAATCCGAGGGTAGCAGCACGCACTGGTCACATCGGAATGGGGGGCGAGGTGTGACTGATGACTACTTGGACGTCATCGACATCCGATCAGATCGAACAATCTCGTCGGCCGAAGGGCACTGGCGCGGTGGTGCCGATATGGAATCTTTTTCCCAGTCACAAATACCGTCGGGCAGAGAGTCGCATTCAGATACGTCCGGGACGCTTGTAGGCTCGGACCGCAAGATGTCCGAGTTTGACAGCGTATATTTACACTCCGACATAGTCTCCGATCGTGGACATGATAGCGTTCCAACCATCTCCTTGACTCCTCCGATGGCGGATCTTCCTCCTCCTCCACCATCAAAGCACGAACATGATCCTCTCCCCCTTCCTCACGATGAAGAAATATATCTCCCTCCGGCCCTCGACAAGCCTACGCCCGCTCCCCCAGAACCTCCCCTTACTCACCCGATAAGATCGACCACCGCAAGCCCCGCACCTGTCATCCCCCGTCTGACGGCGCCAAGTATGTTCCTTCCTATCCCAAATGTACGCCTCGTTTTCCCACTTTCACACTCCTTGGTATGGTGGTTGGCACCCCGGTGGTCCTCGGGATCACACATATCATCATCTGCGTCGGTGTTGTTGCTTCGTTCGGGGAGTAGACCGGCATCCATGCCTTCTCAATTATACTCCCACTCCTATTCTCGTCACCTCTGCGCTCAAATGCCGTTCTGCGGCCATCCCCTCATTCGAGGCAGTAACACCAATGACCAGTCGGTGCCGCCTTGCTCATGCCCATTCTTCTGTACTTTGGTGTTCCCTGTCGTTTCAACTTCTGAGCTAATTCTCGCTTATTTCCAGACTGATCCTCTCAATCCTCTCTTGACAAAGCACGTCCCACCTGAACAACGGCCGAGGAGAGACGTCGTGGGAGAATATGCCGGGAGAGATGTCCATGAGATGGTTGTGAGTTGTTTGCGCAAAGTCTCTTCCTATTTTCTAGGCTGCCCCGATTCAACATTGACTTGCATTACTTCTCGCTACCTCCTTTCTTCTCATGCACATTCACATTACAGTTCTGTCTCCCGTATTTGCACGCGTTCTTTTATTCTTTTACTTTCCCTTTATTTTCTTTGGTCTGTACGAGCATCGACCCCAGCTTTCTTGAGACGATGGCAGCCTTTTTCAGCATTGTATCCCTGGAGTGTAGCTTGATATTATTCAATATGAAAGCAATTTAACACCGACCATAGACGGACTCATTCCTGCTCTAATCACTTGTTTCGTGTAGATGTCGAACTCATGGCGCGCCTTGGCAAGAATGGCACGCGATAGAATTGTAGCAAGTGACCCTGAAGATTTGGGGAGGATCTTGGATGTGGGTATTAACACATGTCATCGGCTTTAGAGTCTGCAGCTCAATTGAATCGTTACCGAAAAGCTCTGGTCTCTCCGTCTCTCTTCTCTTGCTCGCCTCCGTCTGACGAACCAGGCCTCTGCTGAGTGCACCAACCTGTTTGCAGTCCTCAACGCTGTTCCCGTGACGTCTGTCCCTGGTTCGTTTCCCGGCTCTGGCTCCTTACAATTCACACCCCTTCCCCCCTCCCCCGCCCTTGCAGTGTCCTTGTCTCTTTCCCCTTCAGGTATCAGCGGACTCGTCCAGCTCCCAGGAACGCCATCTCAGAAACCATACTCGCTCCCCGGAGCGCCCGCGCTTAGCGGTGCATCTATTCCTACGACAGTCCATGCTCCAGCGTGTCCACACGATTTTATGCACCCGTTCGAGCTGACCGTGTTCCGCGCGCGCGTGCACTACTGGTCGGGTGATCCGTTGGGATATGTCGATGCTCTTAGCCGGATTTTAGTGGGGTGCAAGCAAAGGACGAGGGAGGAGGCGCGGGTAGTCATGCAGCGGCGAGAGATGAGGGATAAGATGAAGGTGGGAGGAGGGGCGTGCCCATCGGAGGCGCTGACGGACGGGGACGGGGATGAAGGCGGAGCTGAAGACAGGCATGAAGATGAGGGAAAAGATGACACCGAAGACGAAGGTGAGGGAGAGAGCGAAGATGACGCTGAAGGTACTCAAACCTCCGATGAGAACACGGAGGCTCGAGAAGACGAGGAACAGGAACAGGACGAGGTCCTCGTGACGGCCGAAGCCAACCTTTCCATGTGGCTCGAACGTGTCGCGAGGGTCTGTCTGATCCTTGTGAGCCAGATGATTGAGATGAACGTAGGTCTCATGCGTCTTTTTATTCGTTTTCTATATCATTCAGATGTTGTTACCCATCTTTTGTCAACGCGGCGGCGCTTTTGGACATGCAGGACTACCAAGCAGCGATCAACTTGCTCGCGCCGCTCTGCATACACCGCTCCTCGCCTAACTTTTTGCCAGTACCCTCTCCGGCTCTCCATTCGGCCCTTGCGCGAGTCTACCTCCTCTCCGGAAACCTCCAGAAAGCGGAGGAGCACTTTTCTATTGCCGCATCGGCCGCAGAGAGCGACACCGTTATGAACTCGGCATTGCTGGCGGCGGCGTCTGGCAACTGGACGCTCGCCGAAGAAGCGCTCCGAGAAGTGGTCACCAAAGACGTGGGAAACTTCACGGTAAGTGCGGACTGAATAGACAGAGAGGGAGCTGATCCTGGTCGTTTGTTGCATCGTCGATCAGGCGATCAACAATCTCGCCGTCGCGTTGTTATGTCAGGGACGGATTGAAGAGGTGCGTATGAACTCCAGCGCGCCGAGGTGGCACGCTGCATGACGTGGTTCAGAAACTGATATGATCGGTCGTTGGTAGGGCATCGATTTGCTCGAAGCGGCGCTCAAGACGTCACCTTCCTCCGTGGTCGTCGCAGAGCCATTCCTATTTAATCTGTGTGCGTGTGTTACTCCATTGCTTAACTTCAATTCCGCTCGCGAACTGATGCCGCGTAGCCACCCTGTACGAGCTTCGCTCGACTGCTGCCATTGACAAGAAGCGCGAGCTCTTGATTGATGTTGCCAAGTGGAGCGGTGACGGCCTCAGGACATCCTGCCTCAAAATGCCTTCCAGTTAGGCGTGTCGCACGCTCTGCATTTGCATAATTGCATTTGCACTTTGTCGTTGTCATGGATTTACTTTGACCCTGTATTCTATATGTGATATGATCAATATAGAGGGTGTCATTTGTTTGTTGCAAACTCCTCGACGTAATTTTCCCCATAGCTAGTGTTGATAGTCGAGTTCAACGTTCTGTTGGCCTACATTGCTGCAATGAAAGACTGGATAGTTGATTCTCGAGAGATTTGAAAGCAAACAAGGCCGCTTGAGTGTGAATGCTATCATGGCACCGCAACAAACTAGAGGAGTGTCATAAAGTAGCAGCAAAGTTATGTGCATTCTTCATGACAGAAACCTCCATTACATTACATGAAGTTACAAAAAAGAAAGAAGACGTGCATGGGAGGTGGTACAATCGTGAATGGCATCTTTGTCCTTGGAGACGAGCGCGGTGCGGATTTGACTGGTGTTCGGACGTTCCGAGTCACATGCCTGCATGGCGGCCTGAGCGATTAGGCAACCATCGTCGCGGACGGGCATGGAGGCACGACTCACCAACACGACACCTGGCCTCCTTGACGTAGTGCTTTCGCCACGCCAAAGTCGTCAACTGACACGTGACGACCTTCCCCCTAGCTCTTCACCTTCATTTGGCATCGTCTTGAGGAGCGGGTCGACGCGTTCGATGAAGAGCCCAGGAGAAATATGTTCATGACGGCCAGAAACTCTGTCGAGCAGGTCCGTGGGATTCTAGGAGATGTAAATGTTCATTGAATCTATCGAGGGATTCGGAGTATATGCATCCGCGTGCGACAGACCTCGACTGCGTCTGCGTCGTCAGCGCATCCCGGTAACTCAAAGGTGATGCGGTCTCCCAATGTACCGCATCCCACTCCGCCAACAAGGGAGCATGCTTTCTGAGGATGACGGCACATTCGAAAGAGTCACTAAAACTCGTCTTCGGTAGGTTGAGAGCGGGTTGTGGATTCGTTGATATTTTTCATGCCTTGCTCGATGGACTGAGTTGAGGCGCTTGTTGATAGCGTTGTCGATTTAAGGGGTCGTCTTAGCCTCCACGCCCTCTGCTTGAGGTTTTGTGTCGCAGTTCTTGTATCTCTGCGTGGCAACACGGGGCGTCAGCAGTGCGTGTGATCACATACAATGAGGACGAACTGAATATGCGTGGCAGATCGATTCATGTAAGTTTCCGAGAGGTGCGAGGTGCCTCTAGGCCGGAGCGAGGGTGGACAACTTGTAAAGAGATGGATGCCTACCCTGGTCTGCTCGCGTCAAGGGGATATGGATGAAGACGCAGAGCTAAGGATGCTTGTGGCTAAGGTGGAGAGGCGTCAAGCTGGTGGTGGTGGGAGAGAGGAGTGCCATGTGTGAGGACATTTTCTGTTGTCTGTTTCAGTGTGTGTGGAGGAGTGGGTCCAAGCTGGCTGAGAATGCTCTCGGCGATTCAGAGGTGGCTATTATGAGATCAAGCGCAGGTGGTGGAAGACATAGATTCGAGACTGGGCTGAACCATGACAACATTGAGCGATGCACCCACTCTGTCACAAGAGTTCCAGGCCTACAGCACAATATTGCAGATGAGGGCCTCCATTTAGAACGCACTGGGAAGGGATATCCAGAACTTGAACCAATGCGTACATTACTTGGTGTACTTAGTACACATGAGTTGCCACACACTGCATGGGCACATGGTGGAGTTGGCTTCGAGCTGTGACAATCACACCACTACTCTTTGCTCCAATATCTTCTTCACCTCTCAGCCTCGTCATCACATCACCAGGCCCACATCCCAGTACATCAAGCTCATTGTGTACCTCATCACCACATTGCTTACAGGCTCCTGCATTCCACAGTATCAAGTTCTTCTGTCACTTGTCTGTTTCCACAGTTGTTGTCACTTCCATTGTTATCTGTCTCTGCATCACCTCTGTGCACACCCACATCATCATATCACTGGGCCCACATCATCTCAGTACCTCATCATTGCATTGCTTGCAGGCTTTTGCATCCCACAGCATCAAGTTGTGACATCTGTTTGTCCAAGTCCCACTTATCTCCATTCATTATCCCCATTGATCCATCTCCACTGCCTGTGTCCACCTTCACACTGCTGTGTCATCCCCAGCATATCAAGCTGTGCTACCTGTGTTCTAGTGCTTCAAATTGTACCTGCTATTGCCCCTGTCTGTTACCCCTGGCCCCATTGTCTCACCTCTACTGCCTGTGCTCACCTCCACATTGTTATATCATCCTCACCCTGTGTTCAAGTGCAAGTTGATCACCTCTGCCTCTGCCTTTGACCTCCCCTCAAACATTTTTTGCCATGACATTGTCTTTGACAAAAGATGACCAGCTTGCCTTATTTTCTGATCTTAGAGATGAAGTTTGGGGAAACAAGACAGTATTCAGGCAACAGTTCACTTCTGTGGCTGGCACTGGAGAATTTCTGGAGTTTGGGAGACACTTCTCTGCTATTCAGCTCCTATGTGAACCATTATTGGACTCAGAGGTGGATAGGCTCTTCATCTTCAAGGAGTATCAAAAGGCTATGGAGGAGTTCAAAAAAAATGACTACCCCTACAAGAAAGGTGCCTGCATCACAGGCCAACCTGGCATAGGTGTGATTATTTTGTGAAATGGATGTTTTCAATTGCTTATCATGCTTAAGGCAAATCAACATTTGTTGCATATGCTGTCATTGAATGTCTTCGTGATAAGCAACCTGTGGCTGTTCAGCAGCCAATGGACAGGGGATATGATGACTACGTATTGTTCTATGAACATGGTGTTGAATCTCACACAGGTTTTGACATATTATGTCACACTGGTGCTAGTATCTGGGCATTTTCAGACTCTAGGCCACATATGATCATCCCAACACCAGCATTTACAAGGGGTTTTGGTGTTCGGATTTTTCAGACAACATCTCCTGCCAAGGAACACTGGTATCAATGGACAAAGGAATGTAATGTGCTTCAATATATCCTATCTCTTCCATCTGCTGAAGAACTCAGAAGCTTTGCATATGTAAAACAGATTATCATTCATGTCAGTTAACTGATAGTATCTTTAGCCATGTTATGGGAGTTGACCCTGAAAAGATGGCATCTTTTGCAGAGAAGTGGGGATGTGTTGTTCGAACACTATTAAACCTTCTCAAGCATCCCAAGTTTGAAAGTTCCCATGAATTGGCCTCCATTACAAGTGCTGAAAAGGTTGCTGAGGATGTGCGTACAGCTCTTCATGCAGTTGATAGCAAGGATCTTTCCAGCTTTGAAGCACCAGCATGCATTTTCTTCATTGAACCTCTCAATGATGACCCCACCATCTCAAGGACCTTTGTTCCTACTGCTTGGATTGCTGCTATATTGGGAAATGCACTTGTCAAGAAGTCTCTTTCTGAGCAAATTCAGTTCTTTGAAACCATGTCTGGACACCCACATGCTAGTTCAACTGCTGGATGGCTTTTTGAAAACTTCATAAAGTACTTTCTCTGTCAAGGTGGCAAATCCATAACAGTTTACTGGAAAAATACTGGGACAATGGCTGAGTATCAGGATACATATGCTCTTCCTCCATGCAACATGTATCACATGGTTCAAGATCTTACTACTCACCCTCCTCCTTTCTACTGGCACCCTACAGCAAATTATCCAGGAATTGACAGTGCTTTAATTTCTGAGAAGCATGTTCTCATGATACAGATATCAATCTCTGGCAGTCACAGGAGCCCTCAACCAGGAGTGGATAAACTTTGGAACTCATGTCACAAGAATCTGAAGTATCTTGGCTGGAGGCTGCTATTCATTGGTCCAACTGACAAGGTCAAAGATCTTGCATATGCTTATGCCAATAATCTGCTTTATGGAGATGAGGAACCCTTGGAGACTACCAGGAAGAAGAAGAAAATGGTTAGGAGACAACACTTGCAAGTTGGGTATGCCATTGTCAACCTTTATAAAAACACAGGTGATTTCATGTATACTGTAAGTCATCAGGTATATCTACATAAACAATGCTAACTAGTTGATAGAATATCATCAGAAACAATGATGATGGCCATCAGATTGCTGGTACTAGTGGGGCTGCAGAGTAGGCAGGAAAATATGATCAGAGGGGCTAGCTGTAACCTGTAGTTGTATAATGTCCAATATGCTCTAAATTACCAAGTCATAGTTCACAACCTTCAATGTACCTACTACACAATCATTGTGAAGAGCTTGATTCAGTGACTTGCTCATCATATCAAAATGAAACTCAGAGTATGCAAAACATATTTTTCTATAGCTAGCACGAAACAACACGACGATGATTGACATGACATACTCCAAACGTGACAAGAACCGTCTTGAGACGGATTCGGAAGAAAACAAGGCTGAGCGTGAATGTTGTCGTGATACTGCAATGAAGTAGAGAAGTATTGTAAGGTAATAACGAGGCTATGGTAATGGGAAGCTGCATTCTTTATGCGGGAAACTTCCGTGGCATTAAGGTTAAGGAACAAGAAAAGAAACGTGCATGGGGAGTGATACAATTGTGAATGGTATCATTGTTGTTCGAATGAGTTCTACTTCATGCAAGGATTGTTCATTGCTTTCACTGATAGGAAGACATGGGCCTCGAGTCGCGATAAGGATAATTGTTCTCGGAGAGGCTGTTGGCTGACATTTGAATGGTCACATGCCTGCCTGACGGTTCAGCATGTAAAGCTGAAGGTCTTGCCAGCCTGTATTCACATCACATGAGCAACCATCGTCGCGGACGGACATGAAAACGTGACTCACCCCCTCCAACACGACACATGACCTTCTTGGACGTCGTATTTTCGCCGCTAGTACGTCCCGATCTCGTCAAAGTCGTCAACCGACACGTGACAACTTTCCTCGAAAGTGAGCTCGAAAAGGCATACGAGGCCCTGATTTCTTCTCCTTCTCTCGGTATCGCCTTGAGGGGTGGGTCGACGCGTTCGATGAGGAGGCCATGAGGAATAGAGTTCACGATGGCCGCAAACTCCGTGTCGAGCGGGTCCTTGGAGTTCCCCGGGATGTAAATGTTCATAGGTCCATCGAGCGATGGTGTATATGCACCCGTGCGCGATACAGACCTCGACGGCGTCCGCGTTGTCGACGCATCTCGGTAACTCGAAGGCGGTGCCCTGGTACCGATGATGGACGCTCGCGCTGAAGAACGCAGTCCACTGTATATGGGAACTAACTGCGCGCGCGCTTTAAGTGTTGCTTCGGGAGTCTGCGCTCTAAATGCTAGTCCTTTACCACTCTCCGTCAGCGGACTTTCAGGTCGATAAAATGACATGGTGGACGAAGGCCTCGATTCAGAAGATACGTGCACGCTTGGGAGGGGTATCTTGGACCGACTTGGGGGTCGGGGAGGAGGGAAACGAACACCGCTCGGTGTATGTGCACGTAGGTTTCCAGAAGTGCCGGGCGACGAGGTAGAATGGGTGAGAGCCGGGGAAAACGCGCGCTGCATGAGCGTCGTGAAGTCGGCTTCTTCGCCATCTTCTTCGCCTGGATGCCTTGCGGAAACAGAGCGCCAGTACATTGCTGGGCCGGGGATGCAACTCGGGGTTCGAGGTCTTGGACGAGGCGTTGTGCCTAGGCCTGGTGTCTGAGCACGAGACGGTGGTCGCGTACCAGGTGTAAGCGAAGGAAACGGGGCGATGGACGGGTTGGATGAAGGGGCAGTCGATATAGAGGAAGTAACAGGAGACCATGGTCTTGAAGAGGCGTTAGAGCTCCGAGACAAGCTGCGTTGAGGCGTAGCAGGAACTAGCGGCGTGCGTCCTGACATAACAATCGATCTCGCTGTTGGCCTCTTGGGAGTGGTAGGTTTGATAGTCGCCATGCCTTCATCCTCGACCCTTGTTGAAGGGTTCCAAGGTTGTTTTGGAGGAACCTTGGGCTTTATCGTGATGTTCAACTCTGGCACTCGCTTTGATGATTGGGGAGAAGACGTAGGCGTCAAACTCTGACTGTGTTTGTGTCCATTCCCTGCTGGCAACTTTTCTCGATTGTCGTTGAAAGTGAAAAGGGAAGAACGTTGTTTTCGAATAGTCTTTCCTTTAGGTGGCTCCGAGGAAGATAAATGTGATGCTGACGACTCCCTCGACACCGGTAGTGGAGCAGCGGGTGTGGCAGGTGATCTCACACCTCCGACAAACCTCTTCGCAAACTTCATCAAGGGCGACATGGACCTCGATAGCGTGCTTGCCCGACTTGACGCCTGACTCTTCCCGCTCGGAGGGGTCGCGAGGTAACCGTTGGCACTGGTGGTCTGACTAGACTTGGACGAACCAGTCTCGCTTGGTGCCTGATCCACGTGAGTCAGGATCTCGCGAACTCTGCCCATTTCTTTGTCAGTCCGTTCTATCCGCTCTTGAAGAACACGCCACCGCTTCGCCGCTTCTGCATGCCGACGTAACGCCTCGCCGTTCTTGGTAACCCGATTTTTGACGCCATTATCCATGATTGCCAGGACCTTGGTAGTGGCGGGCACGTAGTGTCTAAGGCAAGATCAGCTTTGCCGACGAGAGGACGAGGAGTAGACATACGCCTTCTTGGCTTGGAAGGATCCAAGCAGGTTATTGAACACATCCAGGTTAACTGGGGATTTCTCCGATCGAACAGAGCTGGCGAACGAAAATCGGGATGTGTTGTCATCATTTCTCTTGTGAACTTGCCATATGAAATCCTGTGACGGATGGGTATATAGCCCAGGGAGACACTTTCTAACACACCTGGCACCGGTTTACAGCCTTCTCTAGACTGGACATCATGCCGTCCGCTTGCTCCGTGACTGTGCGAAATACTGTGATCCACTTGTCCTCCTTGAGTTCTTGCTGGAGCTCGTCGGTCTCCTGCTGTACCGCATCCCACTCCGCTAGCAGTGCAGCATGCTTTCTGAGCATGGCGGCACGCTCGGAAGAGTCACTGAGAGGCTCGTCATCAGAGGGTTGAAAGGGGGTTATGGATTCGTTGATATCTTTCATGCCTTGCTCGATGGACTCAAGGCGCTCGTTCATGCTCATGATAGCGTTGTCGATTTCGGCTGTCGTCTTGGCCTCTACGCCCTCTGCTTGAGGCTTGTGTCGCAATTCTTGTATCTCTACGCGGCGTCAGCGCTGCATGGAATCACACGACAAGGAGGGAAGACGAACCGAATATGCGCGTCTGTACATCGGAAACGGCGTAGGAGAGCTCTGTGATGTGGGTCGAGATGGCCAATAGACGGATGTCCCTGAAAGAGAGGGCCTTCTTTAGCCTCGACCACCAGACCATCGTCGTCGTGTGGACGAAAGCGATAAAAGACTCACTCCTGACTCTTTCGCCTTCCCTTGGGTATTGGTGGCAGGGCGCGGTTCAAGGTGATAGTGACGTCCTCTGTGTGCATGGCAGATCGATTCACGTAAGTTTCCAAAAGGCGCGATGTGCCTCGAGGCCGCGAACTTACCTTGGTCTGCTCGGGTCAATGAGATACTGGATGAGGATGCGGAGCTGAGGGTGCTTGTGGCCAAGGCGGGGGAAGGTTCGAGGGAGTGGTAGTGGGAAAGAGGCGTCGAGCCGGTGGTGGTGGGAGAGAGGAGTGCCATGTATGTTGAGGGAAGACGTTTTCTGTCTGTTTCGGTGTATGCGGAGGAGCGAGTGGGTCCGAGCTGGAGGATCCGCCGCGTCTGCTCCGACTCGGAGGTGGCTTTGTGTGATCGAGCGCAGACGGTGGGAGATGAGACACGACACGACGGATCCTCGAATTCGAGACCGAGCTAAACGTCGAGCGACGCGCCAGCTGAGTGGGGCAGCGATGAGCGCGCGAATGTTGAGGAGGCGTGTAGCGTGGTGGACGTGTCTAACAGTGAGCGAGGTCGTCGTGACAGCGACCACTCCAGCCTGAGACGTCCGATAACGGCAAGTTACAATAGCAACCAATTGATTTATTTCAATGTGCCTCGATAAGTTAATGAATACCATCACCGCTCTCTCACCGCATTGATATAGTTTCAGAATAGTCTACGAGTCCACCGTCATAGCCTCGAGCGGGATATCCTGTTGTCGCACAACCATTGCGTGGCTAATACTCGTACCCACCCCATCATCCCCGTCCACCGCCATCGCCGACGGCAACGACTGTGGAGGCAGGAAACCTGATTCTAGGGCCTTCTGTTCATCCTTCTCCCTTGCGCGCGCTCGCCAGTGGTCCTCTAGCCCTTCACGAGCCTCCTTGTCTGCCTCGCGCACCATCATAATGCGGCCCGGCCGCCAACGAATCGGATCCATCGTGTTGTAATATCCGGGTGCGAGTCCCTCTAACGCCCAGAGTTGACTCGTTTCCACCACAGGTTCACCCTCTATGTTCAGTGCCTTCTCAACAAAGCTGTCCAACAGGGGATGTCTGAGCAATCGAGGATAATAGCGTCCGGCTATTAGGTTCAGCGATAGAACAGCTTCGTGTCCAGGAGCGAGAATCGGACGGAATTGAAATCCTTCCGGAGGATGTGGGAGAGGGAATGGCAATGACAGGACTGGATGCGAAAGTTGTTCGTTCGCAGACCGTTCTTTAGATTTCGAGTTCACGGATGGTACTTCGTTGATGGCAGGAGCACTTCCAGGCACAGTCGTCTCCTGTTCGTTCAGTCCATTATCGGATGTCGCAGGTTCCTCCACAGCCTTCCCCTTCCCCTTCCCCTTGCCACTATCATCGGAGCCACCCTCTCCTCCCAGTAAATCCCCCTCCCAGTCTTCATCTACAAGTTCGTAGAGCATCCCCGTAGCTCTACATTCCTTTGCCATCGTTCCGTCCGTTCTCTCGGCGTCCACCACGTAAAGCCCGTCAATACGCATGAACACTCCCCGAGTTTCCGCTCCCACCAACTCATCTCCCTCCGTAGTATTCAGCATCTTCGTGTACTCCAATGCTTTGCGTGATGGACCAGCTGGAGGCAAGATGTTCTCAGTTCCTCTGGGAGCTATCTGTGACCGCGACAGTTTGAGCCGTACAAGCTCGTCAGTCCAGATCCGCTCGGCGCCCCACCACAATCCTTGATAACGTGTTTGGGTAACTGTTTGAGTGAGCGCAATGGGAGGTGGAGCGGAAATGGAATCGGACTGCGTGTTTGCCCCGAAAGATGATATGCTTTGACCAGTACTGCTAGTGATGCGCGCTAGGCTCGCGTTGAATGTCATACTGGCATTCATCACCGAGTCAAGCGATCCCCCTTGAGTACCAGACATGATACGCACTGTCCCCGAGTGCGGAGAATTTGCCGGTGGAATAGAGAATTTGTATTCCCAGTCGTCTGTAGGAGCCCAGTAACCAGCAAGATTGGCAGCAATTTGGACGGCAAGTGCATAGGCTGCAGCAGCGTTGACGAAAGTAGCTCCCTCGGTGGGTCGGAAGGAGTCGGTGTCTGTATTCATTTGTTCTAGGGGAACACGGTGGATTGCTTGGATAAGTTCGTCTGACGGCGCATGCGCTTGGTATGGAAGGACCTGGTCAGCGGGAATATAGTAAGAACATGAGATCCCCAGCAGTTTCATTTTGTATGACAGTGTCTGGATGACAGTCCAGGGCACTGATCTGTTCTCGTCGTTGGACCCGTTTCCGTTTCCGTTTTGTGTGGCAGTGGCGGTCGAGCTCTCACCAGTCTGGGCTTCCTCGGTTTCGATGATGTGAGCATTTTCACCAACTCCCGAATATCTTATAGCCTCGGCTTTCATCCTGGCCTCCTCGACTATGCCAGGCCAGAACATGATAGCATCCTTCTCGCCTGAAAGACCGGGAATGGGAGGGCTCAGAGCGCACCACAACAACTCTCCGTCTCTATACCATTTCCTGAGATGGATTCCGTCCGCGTAGGCAGACCGTAAATCGGCATTACGCTCCCTGAGCATACTCTGTTTAGGACCCTGATTTTGCTTCACGGGACGGGGTACACGACGGATAGCCGCGTAAGGTTTTGCTCGTTCACGAGTCGAGCGACCTGACACGGACGCAGATGGGGTAGCATCAGCGGTAACTGCGTGAGCAGGAGCCTTCCCGGTAGTTGTACGTGGTGTTGTAGGCAAGGGGGTTGAACGCCTGGGAAGGAGACCCATAGAAGCTGTAATTTCGCGCTGTGGTTTTTTGTTACAGTACTTGCAATTGCAATTCGAACGAGTGAGACTCGGGTCTGTGAGTAGCCAAAGAGCGTGAGGGATGAATTCTGGGACGGAACGAAATCGCTTGGCGTGACGCGAACCTATGTCGAACAGCAATGGGACAGAATATGGAATGGATAAACGAGCAGACGCACCGATGAGATAGGCATCATGTCGTGGTGAGCTCGCTGGTCCTTTGTTGTGATCGAACATCTGATAGCCAGGTGGCCAGCTACGAAGCACGTAGGTAGGCCCGACTTAATGGTAGGATGCGCACACGATCAAGTGCGTCAATGGAAAATTTAGTTGCATTTTGGATTGGGGAACGTACCGGGCTTCTTCAGTTGAAGTGCCAGACTGGCACCGACTTCGCACCTCCACTTGATGGAGAGGCTCTCGTCGATGGGCACAGGCCTCATGTAATTAACATGGCCTTCGCTATCCACGACGCGAGTGGTATTATTTGGCCACTGGCCCTCGTCACCGTCTGAGATGGGAAAATCTATGAAGGTCGAGTGTTGGGGGAGAATATGTCCCGAGGAAATGCTTCGCATCGACATATTGGTACGAAGTGACCTGGTGGCGTGACCGTTACGGGATTGAGCCAACGAATGTGTGACACCCCATATGAGGAAACCACGTGACTTAGAACATCTTCTGAATGTTCTCACATGAACTTGTGAGGCCAACTTCAATTTGAGTCGGAAGATCTGCTCGAACACGCAAAATAGTACTATGACAGTGAGAAAAAAACCCTCCCCATTCATTCTTCTGTTCGCCGTGATTATCTACGTCATGCATTCGTCTTAGTGGCATTGGCGTTAAACAACACGGCAAGAACAATAGGTATTTGTTATTTATTCGTCCCTGCAAATCATCCACTCGTGCATCCTATACAGTCGATGTTTCAATAGGGTTCGTACATGTTTTCGTGCCAGAGCTTACTATCAATTTGTTCTCTGCCTATCATGCCTGTCGAATCTCAACTCGGCATGAAGCAAGCTAGCCATTATCCTCCCAAAAAACCTAACACCACGAGGCGACAGAGTGAGAGTGAGAGGGTATTTTCTAAGACACGCCACTCTTAGTCTCCTCCAGTGCAAAGTGCGTATCAAACCGGACATAATTCCAGCCCCACTTCTCTACATCCGGGCCACTCTACCTCTCCCCGGCCATGCTGAGATCCACTTCGACCCCATCGCTTCCAGTAGGTGCTGCTGGGTATTTTGTCCGCCAATAGAGATGACCCCCGATGCAGTGATGATCTAGTGACATGTGGTGGATTGGGTTGTGTGCTAGATGAAATTAATAGCAATGATAACCGGGTTCTCAATGAGTAACGCAACAGCTGACGAACTTGGTAAACTCCCCCGATTATTGCATGCAGCGTTTAGGACTTGAGGTATGCGGCAAGTGCCCACTATATTCACTTTAACTTCCCATATCCCCGATGCCATTTCCTACGCGCTACTTGTTCTTTCGCTAGTGCTTCGATCATTTGCGCGATCGTGTAAATCTTCGCCTTTCTCGAGCTGACGAGGATGAGGACGTGCTGGTCTTGCTTGACGAGCTGGACCCACTGCTAGGGCTTGACGGTCCATCCGACGAGTCCGAAGAACTGTCTGAGGAGTCTGACATGTCGCTATCATCGCTATTTGACGAACCCGACCGGGTAGCCCTTCGACGGCTCATTCTAGTGCCTCCCAATGCTCGCCCGAGATAGCTTGTCGGCGTGATCTGCTGAACCGACTCCAGCATTCAAACACCCGATACCCGATGCTTCCTTTTTCTAGCCTTCAGCGCAGACTTGATTAGAGACTCGACGCCCTCCCTTCATCATCCTTGTCTGTCGATGCAGGACTCCGTGTCACCTCGCGACTGGAAATCCTCTTTTATTTGAAACCTCTCTTCTGAGGTCGATCATAATTGGGATCAGTTAACTCGGTGACTTCTTGGTCCCATTTCTTATCCAAAGCTCGAGCACACGTCGCTGTGCCTCGACATCTATTTCATTGCTAGAAAGTACTAAGCCTCCCTAGTTATGAGGATCTATACCTTTGCCTTTATCTACGGTGGGTCCGGGAGCATCCTCCCCTTCAGAAGACCCTATCTCGGTCTGTTTAGCAACTGCTTCAGAATCCTTTCGCCGGTGGATATTGATCTGCTCGTCGTACCTCATCTTTTAAATTATACATACCCTTCTGAGCACGTCGCGGCGACCCACGGGATCGTCGACGCGTTACCGTTGCCCAGTTGTCGTCGTCATTGACAGGCTCGTCCTGCTCACGATGATAGAGTTGCGGCCAGTCTGGGAAACTCGCGGCACGTCCGTTCACAGCCACAACGGATGGAGCCGGAATTGTTTTGAGTTTCCCAGGTGTTCTCTAACAAACTGCTCCTTAACCAACATGCGTATCGTG
>JBBPLX010000164.1:0-42062 GCA_038090015.1 Leccinellum albellum | reverse complement strand
ACAAATTACGTCACCAGTTTTAATGTTCTTCATGTGTCTCTAGCCTTGTGGTCGTGCTGGCATCCGGTGTCTACTTTTCTTCGTTCATAAAAGACCTCGTGTGTTCACCCCGCCCCTTTGCACCCCCTGTGGATCGTCTGAGTGCGTGGATCTTTGTCATCCACAACTTCTCCTAATTCGTTTTGAAGCCATCGGTTCACACCACCTAGAATACGGCTTCCCGTCCACTCACTCGACTAACAGCATGTCTATGGCCCTCTTTATCTTTGGTCACATCCATTCCACATTTGGTGATCATTCAGCCATATCCACCACAACCTATTGGATTTCTTGCGCCGTTCTGGTACTGTATGTCGTCTCGATCGTCTTTGGCAGGATATATACAGGTATGCACTCTTTCACGGACTGTGCTGTCGGCGTGGCGCTGGGAGCTGCCATTTGGGCGGCTTATATTTTCACAAGCGAAGTGATGGAGCGTTGGTTGGAGAGCAGATCGTGGACCGGTAGGTCCTATTTTGCTCGTCTATTGCGATGTTGCCGTCTGACGAACTTTTTTGTTCCGCATATAGTTCCGATCGTGCTGATACCACTGTGTCTCTTACTGGTACACTACCATCCGCAGCCGGTAGACGACTGTCCGTGTTTCGAAGACGCAATCGCATTCATATCTGTCGTTCTCGGCATATATCTGGCAAGGTGGCACGCTGTCTATTTTGGACTGGACGACAAGTTCTTTAATGCGGTTATGCCCGGAGGTCATGGTGATATATGGACAGGGACCGAATGGATAAGGTGGTGGAGTCTCGCAGCGCTCAAAGTTGGCACCGGTGTGTTTCCCCTCCGTTGCTTGCACCGTTTATCCCTGACGTCGATTTACGTACGCACACCCATATGTGTATGTATGCACATATATATCAAACGACAGGCATCTTCGTCATCTTCGTCTGGCGACTCCTCACGAAATCGTTCTTGCTGACGATCTTGCCACACGTCTTCCGTGGGCTGGCACCGCATTTCGATCTCCCACACCGACGATTTTACACTCCCGCGACGGACTATGGGCGGCTGCCAATGAGGAGCGGTCTGCATCCGATCCCGAGTGTCATTAACCTCCCGGAGGCGTTGGAAGCGAGTGGGGTAGGTGGTTCGGAGCAGTTGATCAAGCGACGCGGGGCAAACTCGGGGCCTCCGGAGAACGACTGGCTTACTGATGTGGATATGAATATGGATATGGAGAAGGACAAGATGAACTCAGTGAGTGCGGGGTCGAAGGAGGTGAAACGGTATGATGCCGATGGTGTGTGTTTTCTCCTCGCCTTTCCTATACCCTTTTCTTCCCCGTTCTTATTTCCGAGTGCGCTGATACGGAAACGTAGTGCTCACCAAGGTTGTTGTTTATGCTGGCATTGCGATCATCAGTAGCGAAGGGATGCCGTTGTTCTTTTCATTGATGGGATGGGGCATCAATGTATGGTGACAGCGGGGCCTGAACGAATATTAGAGTTGTTCGTACTCGCTGGAGGTTAACTCTCGTTCTTCTCATTCCTTTCGCTATGAAAGGCAAGCGGTCTGATGCTACTTGATCATTATTTCCATTCCTTTTCTCTTGAGTTTGCTTGGAAGTGAAAACTTGCCTTTGCACATAAGGACCTCGCAATCCTATTGCCCAGGAAGTACCCAAATACTCACCTCGGGCCTGAGGGTGGGAGTTATGGTGGACGGTCGAGAGGCCGCAGTGAGCGGCGGAGGAAAAGTATGGCGGGATATCTGCACAAATAATCCCCGCGTTTTTTTTTCAACCCACCACGAAAAACTCATCCCGCGCGAAAATTGTGGCATGCGGATATCTGCAAAATAATCCCCGCGTTTTTTTCAACCTGCCGCGAAAATTTTACCCTACGCACCCGGTATTGACGACCGGTCGACTGACCCTGTGCATGGACGACGACTCGAACGACACGAGAACTCGGATGGTGCCAGTGGTGAGCACAGACGGACGGAGTGACGCCAACTAACGGTGTCACAGCATGACACGACGCGTGAATGCGGTGACGACGACGCACTGTGCCACAACCCAATTCCTCAACGAACTCGCCGACGCCATCCACTCCGCGTCTCCTCATCCTTAACCTTCTCACCCTCCCGCCGCATCGACATGACGACATATGACGCGATAACAACACGCGAACGACGACGTGATGCCCGTCATCACCTCCTCGCCACACTGAGAACCTCGCGTGCGCACCCCCGCTCGTCCCGCCCACCCTTCCATCTCGCCCCGTCGTTGCCTTCGTCACCTCACACGTGTCCACGACACCTGCCCTCCCCCTTCCCCTGTTGCCAGTTCTATTACTGCATCGAGGGTGATGCATCGCGACCGCCGTGCACTCTCATTCTGCCGAGAGCGCACGACGGTCGCTACATATCATCCCTTTGCTTTCATTCCCCTCACCCTCGCTGTCACTCGCGACACTCCTGCATACCGCGTGACGGGACGACGGCGACAACGATGACCCCTTCTCAGGCAAGGTTGCACATTTTTGTACTATGATAGACACTACTATTGTACTAAGTAACTACAAAAATAAAACCGCAATCGCCTTTTCTTTGTGGCACGCGCATATAGGCTGCAATTTTCGCTGGTTGAAAGAAAATGTGGGGATTTGTGCAGATATCCTGCCATAATTTTCGTGCGGGGTGAGTTTTTCGTGGTGGGTTGGAAAAAAAACGCGGGGATTATTTGTGCAGATATCCCGCCATAGACCCTGTCACCCGATGACGTCAAACAATCAGTCAAATGACTTAAGTCGAAGACATTCTTCGAGTCGTTGATTTTCATTGGAGTCCAGTCTAGTAGGAGACTTCCTCTGATCTGACCATATTGGCGAGGTGAAACCTTCCCTCACAGGATGCACGCAGCCCATGACGAGTCGGAAACGGACGGCCGCCGCGGCTACCCTTGCAATTCTCTCACACACGTGACTGACTGATCTTCTTTCTGTTCTTTTAGGTTGGTCGTTCCCGGCCCTTCCAACTCCAAATTATCCAACCACGCTACCGCAAGATCCGCTTTCCAGCGGGCCGCTAACATTGGCGGAGGAAAAAAGTCTTGTACACAATAATAATACCGCCAAGCGCCTGGTCCTGGTACCTTTTCTCGCCGAAGTCAAAATATCCCTTCCGAGGCTACCCGCGACATACTTTCCATCACCGAGGAAAATGGCAGAATCCATGGACTCTGCATTTCAACATTTCATTCATTTTGTCTTGATAAACGGCACCGGTGGCGATGTTCCTCGACTCTCGGTCCCCCTTCGGCATCACGTCCTCGTGTGCCGTCCCTTTCAAGTTATTCCGTTCCTTCCTCTCGGAAACATCGCTGGAGGCCTTTTTTTCCACAAGTCCGTATTTTCCTGAAATGGTTTGATTAACCAAGTTTCCACCGCTGCCACCCATACATGTACTTGTGAAAACAAACTTGAGCCACGTACCAAGATGACGAGGGGAAAAAGGAAAGGTTCCGCATACGCAATAGCCGCCTACGTACTCCTTATCAATTCACGTCATCACACAAGTGAGCACTCATTCTCACCTAACAACATGTTTCCCCCCCTTCTGTCACATTCTCACTATGAACGTGGTTATCGGCAACCAACATAACCCTCAAGCTGCGGGGAACCGGTAACTGCGCAAACTGCAGACATGGATCCCCAGGGTTAGCTGATTCGGTTCTGGTATCCGACCGCGAGACTTTTGTCCATGCTTACCTTGCATCTAATGACCGATCACACAGCCTCGATGCCTTTACTTAAAAACGTTGCTTCTATCTCCTTGAGGCTCCACAACAGTCTTGCATTGAACTAGCCTCAGAGCTATTGTCGCACGACCGACTCGCCTCAGCCAATCCATTCTGGAAGCATACTTGGATGTCCATCAAAACAACTGATGAAGGAACAGTGCACTATCGTATACCTTCCATCCACTATTCTTTACTGTCCAGCGCTCAGCCGTGGCATTCACGGCAATTTATAATTATCTCGTGTGGGGTGCCTGTTTGCTCACATGCTTTTTTGATTGTTCACGTTGGTCTATGTGGTGATGGTATGGATCGAGGCACCGTGATTCTAAATTTATCGGGATCGTCTGCTGCTGTTCTTGGAATAAAAAGAAGGGGTGTAGCGCGACCCGGAAGGCATCCGTGCATCCTCGTTTCTCTGAGTAAGCAGTTCATCCACATGCTTGGTCATATGGTGACAGAACCCTTTCTCGGCGTTGTTTCCGCACCGACGCGGCCTGCAGCGATGCGCAATGGGCCTGGTACTAATTTTATTCTCAACTATGACGACCTCTCACCTAGTCGATCGAAAAGCAAGCCTATGTTGCCTGACACGATTCTCGGAGGTGTCGAGATCGATGGTAAGACGGTGCGCATGAATAATGTATGGAGTCAATTCACCATTATATTCCAGGCTCGTGATTGCGGACGCGGCAAAACATAGGTGACAGGAGCATGCGCAGACTCGGTATACATATGATCGTCATTTTCCGATTGCGGCAGATTCTGTAGCATTATCATCCGGGCCTCAGGCGCAGGGTCGATGGCCTTAATATTTTTCGCATGCATCAAATATCATCTCCGACATTTTCGACGAACAGCGATTGGACAGACCAGGTTTAGTAGGGAGAGAGGGATTGGCTTTCTAGATGAGTCGTCATGCTTCGCCCTGGCTGGGAAAATTGAAGCCAGCTTAAGGGTCATTTTTCTTTGTCTAACCTTCTCCCCAGTACAACGTCTTGGAAATGCCTTTAACAATGGGTGTGATCCCAATCACCCACCAAGGTGTCCTGGGTAGCAGTGTTGACGGTATTAATATGAAAACCGTCTTGACTGACCCCTGTGACGTTCTAGGAGTAGCAACACTGTTCTCTCTTATCGTACTGATTATATCCGGCATATACAACTATACTCTTGGTATAATCGTTGCGTTGATATCTTTCCTGGACTTACCCGTGATATCAGTTATCAGCTACTCTTCATAAAACGATTAATCCATAATTGTAGGCTTGTTGTCGAAGTGGCATCTTTGTGTAAGCCGAAAATTTGATTCTAGTTGATACCATATTGAGTGACTGTTACCGATGTCAGTTATCCTTTGGGTCCTCGGGTGGCCACTGCAAGTGACGCGGTTGGTCACAGACTTGAAGGGATCGTAGTCTTGTCATTTCTGAATCTCATTATTCGTGAGTCATCTCAATTTTCTAATTGTCTTGTCAAGTTCTATCGTACAGTTGTTTCTTATTCGCCATCTCCGGATCCGTGACTGCTGCAGGCTGTGGCCGAAATGTTTGGCTATCGGCCGTCAAAGAATCCTTCGGCTCCTCGGCTGATCCAGTGAAGTATTCCAGGATTAATTACACAGCCGCGGGACCGCCGGTGCCTGCAAGAGCACCTATACAACCTCCGCATACTGTGGGCTCCATATACACTGGGTCTGTTCCTGGCCTGACAGCTATCGTAGTATAGCGTCACACGTTTCTGAGATCGTGTGTCGGATTGGGTGGAATGAGCAATGCCTAGCAATTATTTAGTATTCATGTTCAACGTAATATCATCATCGTATCAAACTATATCGTTGGCTATGTAGGTAGGATGCGTCCGCATCAACCATGGGTGGTTCATTGTTGAAAATGTTGAACAATGAACGTCGAGGCATCTTTTTCAAATGTCTAGATATGATTTTTCAGCGTTGCATTATTTCTTCAGCCAGCTCTTCCTCGTAAATTCGTTTGGATGCCAGGTTACAAAAGGGACTGAGGGAACTATGCTCAGCGGTCGATTTGCGTCCCCTTGATCATTGCCTGCCACTCGGCTTCCATTTACTTGCGATTTCTAATTATTTCATGTAACGCGACTGTTCAAGTTGGCGCGGACGCTGTTGACGGACCTCCGCCAACTCTATTACCAGTGGTCATATGCCAATGAAAGCTAAACAAAAGAGCTCGAGATCTTCTGGTCGGCAAGAGTTTACTAGCTGCCCATATGCAACCGGGATGAGTTCTATGTAGCGGGTGGTTTCTGAGGCGTCACACTTACCGACGCCTCTTTGACGTGTGATACAGTCGCTATGTATGAGAGTGACTTGAACGCCATGGGTTTGGGCTTACCGTCCGACGAGCCCGTCGCTGCCTACTAGTAACCATGATCATCTTTACCGATTCGTATCATCCACGGAATTGGGGCTTATATAAAGCATGCCTAATATCTCCCGAACGCTGCCGGAGTGAACAATTTGCTTTGTTCATTTGCCAGTGAATATGATATGTGCCCGCCGCAAGGTCGAGCGCGGACAGACCCGTTTCGCGTCAGGTCAAAGCACAGTGGATGTGTGCAACGGAAACAATCCCACCTGCGCAGAAAAGATGGGGCAGTATCGCTTTCGTGCTTAGCAGGCTCATTCACCAAGAGCTTTTCAAGGCAGAGTAGAAAATCAGATCAAACCATATGCGTGCCAAGCGCTGCAGCTGCCAATCTAACTTTCGGGTTGCCTCACGCAATCTCCTCCGATGCAGTGTCAAGGGTCCCATTCATCATGTGACGTCAGTATGGACCATAGGATAGCCTCTTTAGCCAATTGTTGATACTGGATCGAAGCTGCGTGTCTGGGACTAGGTCAGCCGGTTACCAGACACATTATGGCCTGTCAAGAAAAAAATGGATTGGCTCAGGTCATCGTGGGAAAACGATGTATTGCAACCGTACACGTCGGCGGCATGTGCTCCCGTACTATGTATGTAGAGGTTGGAATACCTGAACTTACGTGAAGCACCACCCCGTAACAATTGGATACTAAATCTTCCAGTGGTTCCCGCTCTAGACTTTATTGGTCACACGAGTGTACTTCAAGGGGCTTACCCACCAGACAACAGCAACCTAGATATAGCTAGATTTGCCAGCGCCGCATCATGATGCCCAACATGTACTCAACGGCCGTGCCGACTTGGTCAGTGGCTCAGTATCCTCATTCTATCCGTTCTCTTTGCACCATGCGCTGCGGGATATCGGGAGAAGAGAGCGTGTATGTCGCCACTATGCGGTTAGTACCCTTTTAGTACGTGACGACAGCTGATTAAATAAGGCCACTCTCCAGCTTGGCCCGGCTTTTTTTCCCTCTGTCACCCAAAAAGGTCGGAGAGCGAACATGGTGAAGCACTATAGGCACATGGCAGACGCTGATCATATTGCGACGGTCTTGGCCCCTGTGGAAAAAAAGAAGCTTTCGATCCCCATCGAGGACGTTGTCACTGTCAACGTCTCCATGCCTTTGCATGCCAATTTTTCCAAGTCTGCTGGATGTATAAAACGAAGTCGAGAATCCATGCTTTCTACCTCAAGTTCTTATTGTACCGACAGTCCAGAGGTCCCCCACACTTAACATGGTCTCCAAATTTGCCCTCCTCTTTAGCTCTGTATTTGCCTCTGTGGCTCTGGCTGTCCCTTCCTCTCGAATAGAGGCTCGTCTTGCGCGTCGCCGCGCGGACCACCAGTTCAAACCCATCATCCGTGTTGACGCGCCTGCCGGCGGTGCCTCCGACACAGAGTACAGTTCTAATTGGTCTGGTGCTGTCTTGAGCGAGGGCGAGGTCAGTACAATATGTATTCCCCACAACCAATCTCATCCTTTGGTCGACAGGGAACTTTTACCGGTATCACCGGCACATTCACCGTCCCCACCCCCACCGGTTCTGATGGTTCTGCATCCGCCTGGGTCGGTATCGATGGTAGCAGCTGCGAGAATGCCATCCTCCAGACCGGTGTCGACTTCACGATCACCAATGGCCAAGTCTCATACGATGGTGAGCCGCGTGGATATTTTTGCCCTCTTGGATCGATTGTTTATCGTCCGCTCATCGAACAGCTTGGTACGAGTGGTACCCTGATTATGCCTATGACTTCGATGGCATCACCATCAACTCTGGAGATCAGATTCGGACCACGGTCACCACTTCCTCGACAACCTCTGGCAAGGCAGTCATCGAGAACCTCACCACCGGGCAGACCGTCACGCAGGAGCTCTCTTCCTCTTCCTCTCTCTGTGAGCAGGACGCCGAGTGGATCGTCGAGGACTACGAAGAAAACGGCGGTCTCGTTGCATTCGCGGACTTTGGCACGATCGAGTTCACGAGCGCTACTGCTTCTGGGTCGAGCGGCAACAGCTATACCCCAGATGGTGCCACGATAATTGACATTAGGCAGAACAACGAGGTGTTGACGTCGGTCACTACCAGCGGGGATACCGTCACTATCACGTACGTTTAAATTATTGGACTGAGTCGGGAATTACTTCTCTTTATTTGAACAAACTTGGGAGTTGTGGTTTTATATTCTGGATGAATGGTGATCTATAGTTTGCTGGGACGTATTTGGAGAGGCATTGAAGACAGAAAATCGTCGAACCACCCCTTTGTGTTAGCAGCCCCTCAGTCTTCCACCGAATCTGCAGGTCAAACAAGCCATTTCGCCCTAATAAATGTCCATTCAAAATCCCGAATGTCACGGAGCACCCTGCTGGATCTCGCACCAGATCCAAGATCTTAAGTATGTAAATGCTCTGGCCATAATTGTTCACACAACGTCCTCCTTGGTCAGCTCGAGTATGCAGGGAGGCCCGCAGAAATCGACTTGCGCAGACAAGAATGTTATAGAACATAAGCGACTCGGTGAATTCAGGGATCATTCTACAACAATCGAGCTGCAGATACAACGACAACTAATAAATAACACAATCATCTTTGGAAAGAAAGGTATAGGTACAATCACAGCTACCGTACACACGAACCGGGAACACTGACACTTTTCTTTTTTTTCGATTTTTTCGATTTTCCTTCTTTTTTTTTGTGTTATTCTAGGGCTTTGAATAATACGGTGGGAGGAACGAGTCGAACGAAGTCGAAGAAGGGCGGGATGGTTAGGCGAGCTTCGCAGCAAGTGAGGCCTGCCCAACATGGAATTGCATACTACCCGCGTAAGGCCAAGCATTGGGCCCAGCGGCCTTGAATGACGGAAGGGGAGACGGGTTGGGCTTGTTCCCGATATACGGATAGTCCTTGGTCACGCAGAGCGGCCATTCATCGCTCCCTGGAGGAGCATCCAGAGCGAGATGCACGATTGGGCTACGTCGAAATGGACGCAGGTTGAATGATCGCTTGGAATCACAAGTACCCATGAAAAAACGACTTACGACAAGGAAGTATCTGTCATTGCAAGCCTCCACTGAATGCTGGGTGGAGGGATCTTCGAACCATCGCCGGACCACGTCACCGTCAACGTCAGGTTGGCATTGTATCCAGGGGGTGCACCAGTAAAGTGGACGCCAGCAAACTGGGTTTGAATGTCATCCATGTCAGCATTTTGCGAAAAAGGATGTTCTTACTGGGGGTGTTTTAGCATCAGTGATGACACGTTTCTATGCGACCCATTAATATTGAGAGAATGGAATGGATGGAATGCACGTACGCCAAAGACCGTCCCATTGGGGAAAACCTTGTTGTCGTCACACACCAAACTCCCTGTCAAGGGGATGGGTTATTGGTCAGTTTTGTACGATAAAATGTGCGGAATTCAGAACGAACATGTGCTTCCGGCAGGAATATTCGTGTTGTCGCATTCGATAATGATGGTCCAGAACGAGGAATAAAAGGAAGTGTCGGGAATACAAAGCTGAGTGGTGCAAGACCATGTCCAGATCGGTTGCCCACCAGGCTGGCAGGGCTCCCAGGCAATGTTCCTCCAGCACATCAGCGGGTTGGACGCAACCCATGCCTCGAAATCGGCCACTAAAATAGCTGATATCAGCACTATAACATAGTCCTAGTGTCTGAAAATACGAACGGGTCGCATAATTTTGTATGTGATCGGTTGGCCAACCAGGGTATACTGGGCAGTCTTGATGCTTTTGACGCACCTCCGAGATCAAGCAGTAGTGGTCGCTGGGCTTTGATGGGCGATTGATCACGAATGGCTTTTCGAACAGGTAAAATTGGTTTGGATTTGCGACCGAGATGCTCTGGTCGTTGACCGTTCCTTCACTTCCAAGAACCTGCGCTTTGAGACCCTCCTTCAACATTTGCGATGGGTGATTTACAGTGCTTATAGGCAAGGCAAATAGCCTTCCCTGAATATCAATGTTCGCGAGTGTGCTGTGACCGCGCGTGTAAAAGTAATTGTTCGCGTTTCCAACGAGCTCGACCTTGTTGGCACTTGAATAATCTACAGCCGGGTTCTGCAGAATGGTCACGAAGTCTTGTTTAGATAGATCAGTACCGATGGGCTGAATATCTGTACATTATCGTGGTGAGTAGTGATGCGTGCGCAGAAAAAAAAAGAAAACTTTACCTGGGGAGTAGCCGATGGGATTGTGCGGGAACTTGTTTGTGTCAGTCAGCGTAGCTCGAGTCCACCACCCTGTGGCAGGATTTGTGACCGGAATGGGTCCGGAAGCTACCAGAGCCTTAGCATCATTGTCTCCGGTGGTATTCTGGGACCTCAGCTGGGATGCAGCAGGACTTGCAAACCGAATGTTACGAGTCGATTGAGATTCAAATATGATGTTCAGAGCACCCAGCAATGGCGCGTTGGGTAGGCCACCCTTGAATGCCTGGAGAGAGAGACCAGAGTATGGTTCAAAGTGTGAGTTGTCCGCAGGAGCGAATATATTCAGCATCAATATTCCGTCATACGACGGCTCGAGAATAACCGTGCGTTCTCTGAAGAGCGCGAAAGGGACACGTGGTACAGTGATCCTTCCGCGGTCGTCGACCAAGGACACTTCCAATCCATGGGGGACTGGAGTGCCAGTGTGCCACTATAAAAATGAAAACGAGTTCGGATGTTTGTGCGCATATACACAAAAACGACAACCATACGTACACTCAGGCGTAAAATGAGCGGCACGGGCAATTTACCAATCATACGAAGTCTAGTGGTTGCGGCCACCTGCTTCAAAGTAGGGTCTGCCACGATTACCTGGGACACGGGGGACAGTTAGGTTATCTCCGGGGAGCAAACGCTGAATATCTACATTGTAGAAAGAAAATGTATCGTCCTTGGATAAGAAGTTGACGAAGTCGTCCACGCCAAAGGTTTTCAGATCGAATGTTTTTGGCCCTTGCTGCTGATTAGCATCATGTTTAACGACGTTGGCGATCAAGGAGTATGTGTTTCCCGTCGTGTGGTCTGGACGGAACTGGAAAGGTCCGTCGCAAGCATCTATCATTCACGAACTTAATAGCGCTCATGAACGAGGGATGCACGAGAACACATACATGGGCCTTGTGTCTTCCCGCCCTGGATCACCACGGGGCCAGAAGGGACGGGATTCACGTTCTGCCACACTTGGGGCCACAAGATCAGCTCGCTCGGCATGACCCACAAGGAAGCGATGTAGGGCCCGCCGGTGCCATATCCTCGTATGTAGACGTTGTTGACATCACCCGCAACGATGGGCAAGCCCGAGAAACCGCGCAAGCTGGCAGGATCTACGAGTGCGCTTTGGTCGTGATCCATCCCGTACCTCGGCACTATGTCGGGGCACTATATTGAACATGTACAACGCATTGGCTTCCGCACCCTGGCAACTCAAGCAGAAGCAAGGTTATCACATACGAAGGAAAGCGCTTTGGGATATTTTTCAGGATGCTGGAGAGCATCGTCATCGGGATCTTGGAATTAAAATCAGCGCCACTCGGACAATGTGATGAGACGGCGGACAAACAATTTCTCAGCACGAATGTACCAGACATGATGTCAGTTGGGGGCAATTGTCAGATAGAGAGATAGAAGAACAAGTGGATGGTTTGCTGAATAGAGGGAAAGATGCACCTGCCTTTATACCCAGCCTGAGAGCACCCCTATCCAAACCGGTACTAATCGAAAGCCATATTCAAGATGGCGCAGAGTATCCATCCTTGCCAAAATGACTAACTGTCGAGCCCATTCATATCAGATGACTGGAGGCATGGTTGCGCTCGTTGATGGGCGCATCCAATCAAAGTGTTCAGGAAGGCATAATCGTTTCTCGTGATATTCACGATCACAAAAAAGTGGTTGCGCCTTACGTTGTTATCCAGCGCGGGGATTTCCACTGGCAGCTTCTCGAAATTGTCAAACAAAGTTTTGAATGAGGCGCAAAAATGGTGGTATGGTTATGTCATCCGACTGTCAAAGGCACTCTGGCAAGTTTAACAATGAATTAATGACTCCCGGGCCACGCCGCAGGTGAATTGATGTGATCTGAGGGACACCAGTTTCCGCCGTATGGGATGTTTCAGGTTGGAACATTGGCGTGGAGTACTAGCGTCGTTCGAGTCAGATCTAGCTCAAACTTGGATATACTAACCAAGCATCGGCGGTGCAAAGTGCGACTAGCTAGTATAGGATGCTTAAGAGGTGATTAGAACTTCGGGCCTAGATTTAGGCCGAACCGAACTACGGCTCGAGAATGGAGAGCCTTCTGACGTACACAATGCCGTAAGGATGATCATGCAGACAACCCAATTGCTTTCGTAGTATTGAGTGGTAGTGAATACGGTGCCCAAGGCAGGTTGGATGCGATCTGCGATGACAGTAGGTTCGATTCTTTTCTGTCGTGCCATTCTACGTAGTCGGTACTACGAGCCTGCTCACTGGATATCGACGTCGCTTACCATGACACTGCGGTATTCTGCATGGAAGGGGTAAAATCCGACCTTTGTCCGACCCCGCTACTTCGAACCGGTAAAGCTGTCGGACCGACGTTGACACAGAGTGGCCTGTGCAGTATTTTCTCGCCAGGAAATAATATGTTCTCGAAGTATCAACTTTATCGTACATTGATTTGATGGACGCTGGAACGACAGGCTATATTGCTCACATACCACACGTACGCGTGCAGCCTGAGAGGGGCCACCCGACCATCGATGCATCAGTGCTGACCGGGACCTCTGGTTATTCTCTGGATATCATAGTCCCACTTCAAAGCCAGTTCCGGAAATTGCCGATACAGCCTTTGGTATTACTTACATAGAAGCAGAGAAGCGTGGTCAGGGACAGGACGGAAATTCTCCCGTTCCATGGATCCATGTCGTGTTAAATATATCATATGGACGAATCTGAGACAAATATTTGAAGAGTCCACCTACGACAGGAATTCACAGCAGACAAATAGAGACTCACTGCAGTTGATGGTGAGGAAAGACTATGGGATACGTGTATGCATGTATTGGGGATCGTATCCACTGCTGCTCAATGAGTGACTATCAAAATCTGAGATGCCGTGATCATGGCGCCAATTCGTAATCACTGACATATCATCAGTGCTGTAGTAGGCCCTTGGGGTTTCATCACATTATGAAATGACGAACCATTGACATCCTTCATATCAGAAGCGTGGTTGCGCTCGTTGATGGGCGCATCAATGATTCAAGGTGTTCAGGAAGGCACTGACAGGATCGTCTTTCGTGACATTTATAACCACCGCAGAAATTGGCGACGCCTTACGTTCTGATCCCGCGTGACACTTTCCAGCTTCCGTTAATGAGGTGCGAAAAGTATGAGATGCTCATGTCCGAATTCGACTGTCAAGGACACTCTGGAAATATATATAATGACTTCGTACCGCGAGTGAATTGATATAATCCGAGGGACTGGTTGTGTAACATATTTCAGGTTGCCAGTGGAACGTTGATAGATGGGTAGGGTACCACTAGTCACGCCAATCATGAGAAGTGCCAGTGCTTCAGGCTTTCAGGTTAGAACAAAGAAGGTGCTTACCAAGAACATCGCCAGTGGTACATCCTCGGTCGGAAGTGGTCAGTCAGCACTAAGGCTGTTTGATGGATGCTATAAGCCATATACGTATGGGTGTCCCCACTGGACAGAAATAAAAAAGTCGAGTACAATAAAAAAAATGTACACAATAAAAAAAGTTTGCCAAAAAAAAAACATATCATCGCCAAAAAAAACAATTGATCGCAAAAAGAAAAAAACATATCATCGCAAAAAAAAAAAAGGATCGCCAAAAAAAACATCAACGCAAAAAAAAAACATATCATCGCCAAAAAAAACAATTGATCGAGAAAAAAAACATTCGGAATACTCCGAATCGCAGAACGTTCAAGTCGAATTGCCTTTGTTGGCTCAATCACATGATCGAACTGTTGATCAACTCGAAAGTCGTTCTGGTTCTGAGGGTGCGCGCATAGCGGAACTTTTATTGCAGTACTGTACATACGCAAAAAACTAAGTCATAACTACTAAAGATTGAATTAGTGATGAAGAGATGATGACGAGCGAGTCGAACGAAGCGACTTGGTGAGGGTGAAGACGAGGACGTGATATGAGGACGAGGTCTGATTATGTAAGCATATCTCACCCCGCGCTTGAATATGCACCATCTTGCCCACTGGCAAACATTCAACAATGATGCCGCTCTGCTTGAACAAGTCAACGAAGTGTCCAGCTCTCAACCACCTTTTTTTCGACCACCACCCCCGGCGCATCCTCTCTCAGACACCCGCATAGGGTCTGTCATGGGTAAACGGGCGGGTATTTTGGCACCCGTGGTGGGTTTACCTGCGGGTGTGGCACCGACGACGACGACGATCGACGCACACTGGCGCTGAATTGAAACGCCGACGCAACGACGACACACATCGACGAACGACGCAACGGCACCACCACCACCACCACCACGAACGACACGACGAAAAACGCAACGACGACAACGAACGACGCGACGTGGCACCACGACACGTCAACTGACGCAATGGCGTGCCACGACGCGACGACGAATGGCACAACAGCAGCACCACCACCACGACGTGACAATGATGCATGACGCGTCATGGCGAAACAACGAGGAGGACGAGGAGGACGACGTCACGGCGAAACGACGAGGGGTGATGCGCGACGGCGTACCACGACGCGACGATGACGATGACGATGGCGCACGTCCCCTTGACGTGACAACACGACAACGGGTGCCGCAACGACGATAAATGTGACGACGGCGGCGGCGGCGCATGTCCCCTCGACGTGACGACAATGACAACGGGTGCCGCGGCTGCCGGGTGATCTTTTGCAGGCATATCTACCGCATGGGTACGGACCCGCACCCGCGCGCATGCTCTCCCTCCCTCCCTCCCTCTCCCTCCTCACCCTCACCCTCCTCACCCTCTCCATCCAGCGTGTCCCAACGGACGACGACGATGCGTCCGACACGGCGAGGCGACAGCGGCGACACCCGCTCGTATGCAAATGCAAATGCAAACGCACGGTGCGTTTGCATGTGTGTTTGCACACGAGCGCGAGGCGAGGGTCCCCGGGTATTGCATATCATGACGGCTCGCTGAAGACGCGACTATGCCGACGACTCGGACGATGATGTTGGCGCGACGACGATGACTCCTGTCTGCCCCCGTCCCACTGTCCCCATCCCCCCGGCGTGCAGAAGTAGCCACACAACGCGGACGATCGTGTGCAGTCGCTCCTGCACGCTGCCCTTGTTGCCGTTTCCATCTCGCTGTCGCTGGTCACCGTGACCCGCTTTTCTTTGTCACTTACTGTAATCTATTACTGTACTAGATTATTGATTGTATTTGTGCACGTTTCATGCATGCCATTCCGAGTCCCCACTGGCATACTACAAAGGAAATGGTCCTCGGTCGTCTTGTGACTCAGGGCACATATCATCTATGTTTTTTTTTTCGATTATATGTTTTTTTTTTGGCAATCATATGTTTTTTTTTGGCGATCAATTGTTTTTTTTTGCGTTGATGTTTTTTTGGGGCAAACTTTTTTTTTGGTGTGCGGTTTTTTTTTTAATATGCTCGACTTTTACTTTGTCCAATGGCGCCCCCCATAATAATGAGTGTATCGAGTTTAACTGGGGGAAAGGGCAATAATGAACAGACTGGCATGTAGTAGCTAAAGTCAACGTAGCAAGAGCGACGGGAAAATAAATACACTGTGCCATTTGGGCTTGATAAAAATAAAATAAAAAGCTGGGTATACAAACGACAACTCCGCGTCAAGGAATGCTAGCAGTAATCAACTCTTCCAAATTTTCGGCGTCCATATCCGAAAACCTTGGCACGATCCTGCACTTGAACGGAAGAGGATGTCTACACAGATATGGATCAGCACGTCCGACAGGGCGAATCGAGACATTCAAACGAGTCACTCACACGCCGAGCCCGCTCGAAAATTTAGGTTCGACGGAAATTTCATCTCCGTTCTCGTCTAGGGGCTTTAATATTTTGAACACGGCCAACACCCTAACGATCACCGCCCACACGGACGTGTCTGCATAGTGTCTCCCGACGCACATGCGTCGTCCGAATCCAAACCCGATGTGCTCGATGTTGTTGGGTTTGAGCGAGCCATCATCATTGATAAATCGCTCGGGGACGAACGCATGTGGGTTGGGAAATCTGGATTCGTCGTGTGCCATCGACCTGGGAAAACGCGCCATCGGCATCCATTTCGAAACAACATGGAATACACTAACCACAAGTTTGCTAAAATGATAGCACCTGAAAACGGTATCTATGAGCGCCAGCTATCACAAGAGATGGATAAATATTCACCCTTTGGAATGTGGAAACCTTCATATACATCATCCTCCACTGCAGCATGGGGAACTGCTACATGGATTGAAAGGGTTTGTGACAAGAACCGATCAGAGGGTGGAATCACTCACATAAAGGAACGGGGGGGCTGTATCTAATCGTCTCCCGAAATATGGCATCCACGTAAGGTAACAAGGGCCGATCTGCTATTGCTGGCAGCCTGCTCTTACCTACGACAGCGTCGATTTGAGCTTGCGCCCTTTCCTGCGCTGTTGTGTTCAACATCATCATCAGGAAGAACGTCATCAAGACCGCATTAGACTAGTTTTAAATTGTTACCGATGACGAGTACCATAAATATACTATATCACGTACAGTCTCTGATGCACCTAATGGGTTGGAAACTGATGAATAGACGGTCCCATAGAGCACCTGAGTAACGCGCACCCAAAAATGCGGTTCCAGCTGCGCCCATGAGCGCCTCCATGCAAGATCCCCTGGATGAGGTCCCTCTCCCTTCCATATATTGCACCCCATCGTGCACCATCGACGGCGCGCCCTTACCACTTGACTAGTATGCGTAGTTATTCAGTGTCTGCGCAACTGGAAACGTTGTCGAAATGGCATTACCACTCTTTGTAGTGCGTACTCAAACGGCCGTTCGAGGTACTCCTTCGTGTACTCACGAGCGATTTCCATCTTCGTCTTGAATGACATACCAGGGAACCACGATGGGAGATAGTGCACTTTCGACATATTCATCTCATCATAAGACAGGGAATACAATCGACTCACAGAATGGAAAGGCGTCAAGTATGATCGAAATATCAGGGCGCACAACAGGCACAACGATATTCAACACGTTCGCAACGACGTCAATGATCTTGTCCTTTCGATTCGGCGCGTCATAGTCGTACACGCTATTCAGCATGACAGACACAGTGTATCTTGACGAAGAGTTCGTTAGAGCCCATTAATGCATTCAACCATGCACACTTACTCGAATACGTGATCATCAAGTTGTTCAGGCCTATCCAGCAACTGTCGGAGGACATGACACGCTTTGCGATGTTGCAGAGGCAGGAATCTCGATATCGCCTCGAGCCGATACGTTTGGTGGAAAAGCCGTCTATGCGTTCTCCATCGATCGCCGTAAGGTAGCACGGCGGTATTGAAACCCTGTCCTAACCTTTAGGTTGATTCAGATGAAGGGGAGTATAACGAGAAAGGGAATCCTAACATATCCTGGGTGATGAGGTGAGGACGGTCTGAATAGTTCTTGGACCGTTTCTCGAGAAGATCCTTTGCGACCTTCTCCGAGTTGAGGATAATAACATCCTTCCCCAACAGCTGAGAGTAAATGATGTCACCTACACCGATGTAAGTATGCTTGAGTAGATGTGATGCCACATCGGAGCTGAACAGTTTGTAACGTGCCGTATGTTTTCGCCCACTCAGCATATGTCATCCACGGAGCACTTGGGCTAATGCCGATTACATTTCCAATCCATGGTAACCCGGGAGGCCCTGGGGGAAATGGGTAAGAAATTTCTCTACTGCCCAGAGCTCGTCGTCCGATGTATAAGACCACTGCGCCTCCAAAAACTAAAATACCCGTAGTCGTCCAGTCGGACATGGCATGAGAGAGACGGAGGGAGACAATGATGGGAAGTACGAAAAGGTTTATTGCATTTTAAGTGCCTTTGTAACCGAGTACTACCTTGAAGGACTAACTTGAAGGAGTCTGACAAACTGACTCAAACCTGCAACATGATGACAAGATAGCCGCGATGACGGCGGAAATCTCGTCACCTCATGAAGGGCCCTTCAAGCGAAACGCTAAACATGATCTCAGTTCAAAGTGGTAACATAATAGTTGAGCGATATCTTAACTAACATTGCTTCAATTTACAGGATGAATTGATGGAACAAACCCATAGTACTGTGAACCAAAAGGTGTCATGTTATGAGTGAATGCGATCCAGAGCTCCGCAACATGTCGTTAGGCGTTCCTGAGGGGTTAACGTCATCGAGCCGCAAGATACCGCGATGAACCTAAATCTTGACGCCCGGCTCGACAGGCAACCACAGTGATCTTCCCGGAGGGATGCGGCACAGTACGGGGACACCTGTGCTGCGAAACTACCTTGCTTCAGTCGCACTCAGTAAATAAGAAGTTGTAGGCTGGTGTGATGACGAGTTTTATCCACTGCATCGAACCTGACCCACTACATGCAGGGACGTTCGAGATGGTTCCTCTATCTCTAACGGATGAGGGCAGACCCATGACCTGTTCACGGCCGCATCTGATATTGAATCCAACCGTGCCTTCCATATTCCCAAGTACATGGCACCCGTGATCGATTCATAAAGACGGCTAACTTGAAGGGCCCGCAACTGTACTTAACCCCGCTAACATCCACGCCCAGTGACTCGTGGCGTAACCCGGAAGTAAACGGTACGGCGTAATGCATAGCATACTCCCTAACACATAAGTATCACATACGACGACCAAGCAGCCAAACTCCCAGGTTAAGGCGCAATCAACATCTCCACCATTCTACAGTTTGCCAAGAGAAGGGGCACTAGGGTTCTGCCCAGCAGCTTTGGCACGTTTTTTGAACATCTGGGTCGACTTGTATCCACGAATACCACCACCCCAGTGACGACGGTGCTCCTCGTACTTGTCAGAGCTGGGGGGAGATCACAAAAGTTAGCTTCGAGCGATTCAAATTCCAGATGTAACTCACAAGTTGGCCTTCGCAGCACTGATGAGGGTAGCGAGTTCGCGCTGGTCCTCGCTCTTCACGTCCTGAAGGGCCAGGACGGATACGCTCTTCTTGTGGACAACAGTACCAAGACGAGCTTTGCCCTTAACGATCACATAAGGAATGCCCATCTTGCGACAGAGGGCAGGGAGGAAGACGACAAGTTCGATAGGGTCGACATCATGGGCAATAACTACCAGAGACGCCTTCTTGGCTTCGACAAGGGCGACGATGTGGTTGAGACCATACTTGACGTAGAGAGGCTTCTTGTCTTTGACTGCCTCTTTCTGCTCGGCTGTGGCCTTGGCAATGGATTCGAGACGTTCCTTCTTTTCAGCCTTGGTCTCGGGACGGTATCTATGCGATCGGGATAAGAACATGTCAGACACCAAGAAATGGACATACTTGTTGAGGAGCTTGAACAACTGGGTAGCCGTATTCTTGTCCAGAGTATTGGAGAATTGCGAGATGGCTGGAGGCACCTTGAGACGCTGCCTCAGGATGACTTTTTGACGCTGAAGACGGATGTATTCAGGCCACTTGACGAAGCGGGTCAGGTCGGTCTTGGGACGAATGTCTTGACCTGCAATATCGATCAACAATCGATCCCATCATACCAAGCTTGGACGATGTACCGATGCCAAAGTTGCGGGGCTTAGCTTCGAAGAGGGGGTTTTTCGTGGTCTTCTTGGCAGCCTTGCTGGCAGAACCAGGGGCGGGGGCAGGTTTCTTGCCTGAACCAGGTTTTCCTTTGGGGGGCTGGTCATTGAGACGAGAATACAGTCAGCCGCCTGTTCGCCAGAAAGACGGACGGCAGCGGTCGCCACTGCATCTCGGAGCTCTAGCACTCTGCTCGTGATCGAGCGAGTCCAGCAAATAACGAAAGCATCCATGTTGCCATGAAACTCTGCTTTCGTGGGCCTACGAAGCCACACATCGCTGAACTAACTGTAAACAAGTTTGGTTAGAGGCACTCGCATTCCATCCAGAACACGTACTCGTCATCCATCTTGAAGTGATCGAATGTTTATGGATGTTTCGGTGCCAGAGAACTCCGAGAGGCAGCTTTGAGCGTCCAGTGTAGACTCACCATCTTGATTGTTTTTCTTGAGGCTGGTTGTCGAAAAGTCCTGAGCGGTGGGTGATGAGTGAATTGTTTATGTGTGCTATATTTCAAACACCGCTCGGATTCCGCCGAGCCTATGATGGTTACATAATCCATCCTAGTCATCCAGCGTACGCTCATGCTCAAGTTGTTCTTCCCCCGACGCTCTCCAGGCCTTGTCCGTGCCTTGTCCACCGCCCGTCCACCCTCACCCCGGCCCGGTGTTCTCCGCTCTCTCCTCCTCGTCGGCACGGTCTCCTTGACTGCTTACACCGCCGGCGCGTTGTTCCCGCACCCTTACTTTGCCTTCATCGCGCCTCGCCCAGCCCCCGGTCCACCCACAGACCCAGACTCCGCTTCCTCCCTCGCTTACACTGCCGATCTCGAACACACCCTCCAATCACTTCCTCTCCTCCAGTCCCTCCGCACCGCACCAGACGCCGATGGTTGGTATGAGACCCGTCCCTACCAGAACTTCCCGGAGGAAAGACGCGTGAACAATCTGTCTGCGGGAGCGCTCAGGGGTCCGGGAAAGCTGGCATTGAAGCCTATGGTGAGGGCAAGATGGGATGAATCGGAATCGGTGGTGATCATACACGTGGGGAGGGGGCTCTGTGGGCATGATGGCATCATTCATGGGGGGTTACTCGCGACGCTTTTGGATGAGAGTCTCGCGAGGACGGTACGTGGAGATGATGCTTGACCTTGGTGGATGATGTTTTGAGCGTCAGACAACTAGGCAATCAATAATCTTCCGGATAAGATTGGTGTTACTGCGAACCTGTCGATCAATTACAGGGCCCCCACGCTTGCTGATCAGGTAACTCTACCGCAACCGCAACCATGCCCATTCTAACATGTCTCATAGTTCATCGTGATCAAGGTCCGTCTGGATGAGAAGAACGGCCGCAAGGTCAACGTCTCCGGACGTGTTGAGGACCTCAAAGGCAATCTCCTCGTTGAAGCCAAGTAACTCTCTTTCTCTGTATAGTATCCTCGTGCTCACATGATTGTGTTAGAGCCATGTTCGTGCAGCCGAAGTACTCGAAAATGCTCAACAACTCCGTTATCAGGAAAGCCATGGGAGAGCCAGAGCCAAGGAAGAAGGACCCAATATTGTTGGTCGAGGGCACTCTCCCACCTGCTACTAAATCATAGATCTGTGAGAGTCGCCACTTTTTGAGAGATTGATATTCCCGTTGCTCACAGACCGCAGAACGTTTTATTAGAACTCTGGACCTATCACACATATTAAGAAATACCCCGCATGATCATATGTTTTTTATACCAGGCATCTCTGGATCAATATTATCATCGATGAACCTTGCCTTCTCCTGTCGGCCCTGCTGACACGAGCATAGTTGAGAACCGTTGGGGTCCGGGTTAAGGATGCACAAAAGACCACCCAGGGTGGACATAACTATCACTGGCTATGGCAATTCAATTTTTCAGGGACTCATACCAGGCCAGGTATATTTTCGCGACCGTCTCACAATGTCCCCCTGTCGTTACGCACACGTGTTTGCAAAACCGCATCGATCACCCCCTTGTCTCCCTCTTACCAAGATTCCGTCTCCCCTTGAAGCATTACATGATGCACCCGCCCAATCATTCTTACGGCAGTACTTGTCTTTCTGCAATACGGCAGGCATGGGAAAATGTCGTACCGCATCACCGAGCTCGCCACAGTCACTGGGACAAACGCAGAGGAGATTCCCTTCTTCATGGGAAGCAGACTGAAAGTAGAACTTGAGGTGAGTGACGGATGTAGTGGCAAGGAACAGTGCCTTGAGTGCCTTGCATTGTGTCCCTGGCAGGACGGATGCTTAAGGCGACAGGCTGGGTCGTACACCCGAGAACGTCGTTGGCCGTTCGTGAGTACTCTTTTTGGTCCTTATGAAGTTGACAAAAGATGGCTGACAGGTACCTCTTGTGTCAATGTCACTATGCTCGTATCAGTTCAGGGCCTCAATGCCACGGACCACTCTTTCTGACACCAGAGCGAGAAAGACAGTGCGCAACTAGACTCGAAGTGGCCAGGCCGTCGACTTGATCGCTCGCAGTGGGATATTGGATGCTAAGTATCTCCATAATGGTGGAACACGCTTGTGGCGTACAACATAAGTGGCGAGGAGCCAGGCCACAGGCCGCCCTGTGCGAGGTCCCCGGCAAGCGGCCCAAGCAAGAGGCACCACCATCTTGTAGCGCTCGTCGCCCTGCCTCCATTCCTCCATTCCTCCCCTCCCGCGACACCCAAAGAACACTGGTACAGGTTAAACACGAATCCAAAATGTAGATATCATGGGTATACATTGTACAAGAAAGGAAAGGTACCATCCTATCATGTACGCGTGCACTATGAAACACCAAGTCGCAGCCGCATCACCGTTGACTTGTACGTATTCCCCCCATCCGCGCCCAAAACATATCCTCCTTTAACCTCGCCAACTCCTTCCACGTACGCTCCTCCCACGTCGCGTCGCTCGCAAAGCCCTCGCCCTCAGTGCCCGATGATTGCTTTGTGCTCGTCGTGTCCATGGACGTACGACGATCACCCTCGGAGGCCGGTGGAAAGGAAGCATCAGAATGGACAGTCGCAGACGTACCATTCACCGCTTCTTCTACATCACCGTGAGGCATTCCAACATCGGCGACCGTCATGTCCTTGGCAGGTCCTGACGGAGTCACCGTCGTTTCCGTGGGCAGAGACGCTTCTTTGACGACATCGCCTCCTTCTGTGTCGTGATTCTTCGTTTCCGTCGGGATTTCTGTCTCGCCCACCTTGTGCATATCTGCTTCAGGAATGGGGTTGGCAGTGGTAGCAACCGACGGCATCGCCTCTTCTTTTCCCGCTGCCCTGGAAAGCTTGGGATGTCCTGGCGTCGGAGGTGGCGGCACAGCTCGCCGTGCAGCCGCACGCCTAGGAAGCGGTGGAGCGCCGGGCCCGGTCGCAGGAGCAGGTGATGCGGGCCGGGAAGAAGCCAGCGGCGACGATACCGATGACTTCCCTCGAATGTGCGATATAGAGGGCAGTTGTCCGGGAGACGGGGATGTTGTGCGCGTGACCCCTTGGGGTGCTGGGGATCCAACACGCGAACGGCCGACTGCGGGACTAGCAGGGCGTGAACTCGGGGGCGGTGGTGAGGGCGAAGAGGGCTGTGAACTCGGTCGTGGAACAGGAGTAGCTACGCGTGAGGCCGGGTTTGGCGTAGTAGGCGTCATGGGAAGAGGCATGGTGTGCGGAGAATGCGGTAGTATCTTGTTTTGGGTAGATGATGACTCGGCAGTAGGGGATATTGTAGACGGCGGGTGGAGAACATCAGGTAATGGCGCAGCAAAGGTGATTTCATCTGGAGGTGTTGAAAAGCCGGATGTGTTGGTATCCGCTTTGTCCAGATCGGTGTAACCGTTCAGATCGACAACAGAATCTTTTGCCTCTGGAGCGGCAGTTCCGTTCTGTGTGTCTGACGGGGGAACGGCCTGATCGCTCGTGGCACTATCACGGATGACGTCGTGCTTCGGAAGTGGTGGCGAGTCTTGTACATCCGCCCGGGGGGTAGAGCTTTCGGCTTTCGGACGGGGGTTGGAAGGATGGGAAGGCGGAGGGGTAGGTAGTTTCTTTGCACTGTCCTTCTCCGTTTCCTTCTCCTTCTCCTTGATGCTCTCTCCACCTTCCTTACCCCAACCCACAGCCCTTTCTCCCAATGCGCTAGCCATATCCCAGAGTCTCCTTCGCCGAGGCGGAACGGGTGGTTTTTCAGGAGCTGAGGGAAATGATGCAGACTGATTAGCTGCGCTAATAGCAGTCATCGGCGGAGCTGCATCCTTGGTATCACCATTGATAAGAGGTTTGGCTGGTTGAACGACCATTTCTTCCCAGATCCGTTCTACGATCCCAACACGCACAAATGCCCACAACGAACACGTACTTCGCAACCTCGTCATGCAATAATTTGACGTACATAGAGGATATGGAGAGTTTTGTGCCTGGGTCGGAAGCACACGAGACGATGATATGGTGTTAAGAGGAGGTCGGGAGGATGTTGCAGCGCCAGACATGGACGCGGATGAAGTGTGCGCGGGCGTGATAGCGGTAGGTGGAGTAGACGTGGCAGCAGCAGCGACACGGAAAATGTACACTTGCCCGGGTGGTTCGCATTGTACCGACTGCCGTTTACCAGCGTTGAGGTTCTGCGTAGAACTAAGCGCAAGGGGATATTTGAACCATGAGCTCCCATTCGTCTGGTGTGTACGCGAAACCGGTGATGAGGATGGTACTCGCGCGATGAGCGTCCCACAGAGGGCACAAGACAAGGAAGAATTGGACGTTGATTGAGGGTGCTGATGCATTTCTTGGACGAGGCTTGAGAAAGACAGAGGCTCCACAGTCAGCATCCCAGAGTGGATCGCAGCAAGAACTGAACGACGGGATAGCCAATTTAATGATGGTGCGAGGTCTAGGCGTACAGTGGGTTCACTGCATAAAAGCCATCAAAACAAGCTAGAGAGGAACGCATAAAATAACCTACGAGTCTTCCGTAATCAGACGTGCAACGAATGGTTGTGTGAGAAGCGTCGAGATGACAGGTGCAGTCGGTTGTGACGTCCTCAGCCCTCGCAAGTGCGTAACAAACGCGATGAATTCAGCAAAAGGAGCATGAGCGGTCGTGAAACGAATCTTGGGCACATCTGCGACGCGGAGATCATAGTGCTCGACCCACTTCCCTTTACGCATCGTGAGCTTCGCCTCTTGCGCATCGCGGTCGGCTGCCTCTTTTTCGGCATGGAGAACCTGCATCTGAACTTGCATGTCCTTGACGGCATCCTCCGCAATCTTGAGGGCCTGTTCCGCCTCCACAACCTTGCGCTCGCATCTAGCATGATTGAGCCGTGCTTCCGCGACCATGGTGTTCGCTTGATGAAAAAGGCTCGCACTGAGATCGTCCAGGTCCTTCTCGATGTCATGGCGTGCAGATTCCGCTTGACCCCGCTGGGCAGCCTCCTCCGTCGCGCGTTCCATTAGTCTGTTTAGTTCTGCGGTAACGTGTGCCTTCTCCACGAGCAGACCGGTGTTCAGAGCAGCCAGGTGGTGGCTACGTTCGAGTTCGAGGGAGGAAATGGTGAGCGAGGCATTCCGCAACGACGACGAGGTATCATGCAATTGATCCTCGAGGTCTGACACGCGATCATAAGACGATACGAGTTTATTATTGAGCTGTGTGACCTGCGAGAACAGGTCTGTGACTTGAGCACGTAGGGACCCGATGACCTGTGCCTGAGCTTCGGAGGTGTCCTCATCGCTCTCGTTACCGACTAGTTCGCTGCTAAGAGTGGTGGTGAGCATCTCCGTGATAAAGATGGCATCCTCACCTTGTTCCATTTGGTTCTTCAGTCGACATAATGTTGGTAGAACAAAAGTCGAGTAAACCTTAACCCTAACAACAGGTTTGCTTACGTGGTGATCCACTCAATTTGCCTCCGGACATCCGCCTTTCCGTTCCTGGATGAGGCAAGTTCGCAACTCATAGAAGCATCTTCCCCGGCCGCGAGGCCGGGGCTAGTAAACAAGATATCTCTAACTATTCCTTCCGTATCATCCCTGCTTAATCCAAGCGTCATGCCGTACTACCAATTCCCTCACGATGTCCTCTTCGATCTCCTTGTGAGATGCAGACGGCGACGAATCTATCTCGATCCACTTCTCCTCGTATTCAAGACCAGGTTTCCCCTCGCTCGATGTCGACTTTGGAGACACCAACACCACACGATGTTTCCGGTGGTGCAGGTCGTTTCCGATGACAACCTGGTGACCGTAGCGCTCCAGCGCATGACGTGCTTTGGGTATGAGTAGCGCTGGGTCGGTTTCGAGCTGGTTGTTCGACGTGTAAGTAATCGATGCGATCTGCCGTCGCTACGCGCACCTTGAAAGAGACGACAAAACCACTGGGAACCCACTCGGACACAAGGGGTTTGAGGATCTTAGGGACCTGATCCATCTCTATATGCAGACTGCCCTTTCCCGATTGGATCTTGTGTTCAGACTTGAACATAGACATTAATTCAGCGACAAGTAAACCAAGTGAACCATCCGGCTAACCATTTTTTGCCTGGGTAAGAAAAAGTCACTGACGGCGGCGGCAAGGTAATACATAGCCGTTGGTCCCAGCTTTTTCATTTCTTTGCTTATCGCGCGTAACAAGTAGAGGTAGTCGTTCACTGTGACAAAAGTCACCGTATGTAGAGTTCCCTCCGCTTGCACGGCCTTATAGGCGCGCAGGACGGACAACAAGACTACCCGTTCCGACGTCTTCACGGTAATATGTGGCTGGGCGGGGCTTGGGGAAGGATCGTTCGAATATGGGTACGCAGAATCAATCGTGGAAGAAGACGGTAACGCGGCATCTATCTCGAGGAAATCAAGGAAAGGGTGAGTCGAATGGGAATAGTTCCTGCTAAATGGCTGAAGACTGAATTGCCGGTGCATGAAGATCACTGCATATCCTTGTTTCAAAAAGTATTCAGCGGACGTTGCGCCTCGGGTTCCTAAAAATAAGAAGCATGGATCCATCCGTAACGTAACATATCGAAATAGCGCACCTGCACTAAAGTTATCGAGAAATCGTACACTAGATCCATATAAGTAACGATCATGTCTTCACCCGAAGATCGGGCTCACACGTTGAGCTCCAATGGAACGGTTGTACCCCCACTCTACTCAGTGTAAGATCGGTACAAAGATCTGAGAAAGCGGGGGCCGATTCACCGTCACGAGTACAACTTTCCTCCCTTTCTCGATCTGCCTATTGATGAAATGGGATACGCCTTGAATATCAGCTTGGAGTGTACTTGGTCCTGGCTGTGTCGCAAAGTAAGACTCCGCGGAGAATGTCGTGGCATCAGAGTGGGTTGTGTCTGGCATTCTTGGACTTTCGGAGTCCGGACGCAAACGCTGGCGTCGAACTTGAGGATTGGCACAGCCACTAGATATCCGACTCCGAACTTCCGAACTGTTTAGTCTAGTTGGTATTTTATTCTATAAAACATCCAATGCGTCCTTCCTCTAGGGTACGTAGAATATAGGACAAGAATAATTAATTCGCGTACTCTACACAACAACCTGAAGATGTCATCCCATTTTCACATTTTGCGTTTTAAATAATGGAGTGATACACTCCAGGCCTATTAAATTGCAACGATCTACAAAAAAAGGAAGAAAAAAAAAGGAGAGCGAGCAGAATGTCCATCAAGCGTCCATGGTCACTTCAAGGCACATCAAAGAAAGAGGGTGATATCAAAACGATGGAGGATGAGGATCAACCAATCGTAGCGATTAGCATGAACGCAGAAGATGCGACGAACAGGACGAAGCGAAAACACGGTAAACCCGACCCCAAGGGAAACGACCTGTGACCAGACTCACTTCACATGATGACACAATCCTTCGCCTCGGCCTTGACACTCGTAATACCCATCTCAGCAAACGTCGTTGGGCCCTTGGGGCGTGAAGGTCGTGGTTGAGCAAACTCCCCATCTGTGCCTTGGGGGCCACTCTGAGGAGGAGCGGGAGTGGGCATACTTCCTGTGCGTTGTGCAGGTGGGCGTCCTGCAGGTCTTGCATAACTTGGGCCTTCTGCTCTGGGCGGCGAGTTCCCGCCAGAGTTGGATCCAGGATCGACCAGTGTGTAGCGATGTTGGTTGGGGAATTGCCGAGGTGGTCCTTGGGATGCTGGAACAGGAGGAGTGCCAGCACCTTGTTGCGCTGGGGGACTCATCGGTTGTGGTGATTGCTCTGAGACCGGAGGAAGGGCCGCCGGGGGTGCAGGCCCAGTTCCCTGTGCAGGATGACGTACGATCGAGTTCTTCCTGATGTGTTCGACTACCTGTCGGCCGTCCTCCATCGACGATCTCGAGACACCACTTTCGCGCTCCGAACGTTGTTTGGCCTGCGTACGTTTGCGAACCAGCTTGACTTCAGTAATATCATCATGTTGCTGTCTCGACAATGATTGCGGAGAAGGCTGGGACAGGGCAGCCAGGCGATCAATAGCATCAGTGTTGCCATGATCGGAAGCCTACCGTTGAGATCAGTCGCATCTGCGGACCACAAGTGCATTCCCTTTGCTTCACTCACCAACTGGTACCACCTCTGGGCTGCCTCGATGTCCTTGAGGCCGCCAACGCCGACTTCCTTGTAGTAGCCCATTGCAAATTCTGCGCTTGGCAAACCTTTCTTAGCAGCTTTCTCCGCAAACGTAAACGCGAGGTTCTCGTCTTTTTCAAAGGCACCATCGGCACCACACAAGAACCACTTGCTAAGTGCCATGTCTGCCTCTGCCTCGCCCTGTTGACTCGCGAGGGAGTAATACTGGACGCTGAGGAGAGCATCGAACGGGAAAGGTGGGAGGGCAAATTCATACGCATGCCCAAGCTTGTACTGGGCAGGCGCAAAGTGCAGGAATGCAGCCCGTTCCAAGTGAAGTCGCGCCTCTTGTTGTGCCGAAGAATGTGGCGGGATGAGTGGCATAAACAGATGAGGGGGAACTGTGACGTGCGAGAATTCCCCGAGAAGAAGCAGACCATAGACATATGCTGGCTGAGGAACCTGTACAGAGGCCAGCGTCGCAGCACGCTGAAGCAAGGGCAGTCCGACCTCAGGCTGGGCAGGAAGACCGAGTTGGCCCATCAAGTGTGCCATTCCCATTCGCTGTCACACGTGCGTGAACAAATTAGGCACAACATGATTGGAGGTGAGAAAAGCACGAACATAAACGCAACTCTCGACGTTGAGTTTGACACCACGTTCAAAACAATCGCGGGCATGGGTTGCATCGTTGAAATTTTCATAATCACGGCCAAGTCGGAACCAAGATTGGGCGTACCCTGCTCGTGCAGCTTGTTCAAAGTCGCGGAAGGCAACACGGGGATTGTGTTGGACATGATCTGGGTATGATCCTGACGCGGAAAAGGTAGCCCGAAGATAGATCGCCTCTGCGGCAAATACTGGGAATGGGGCAGGGTATTGTGCGGACGCGATTTGAAGGACCAACGGGACTGCAGCTTGTACGAGACGCAGGAGTTGTGGATCCTGAATGATAGCGGGTCCGACAGACGGGGTATCATCACCCGATGAATCCTGCTGCACGCGGTCCACGAGCATGAAGACATCTCGGGCCCAGCTGATTTTCAAAGCAGGATCATGGTTGGGCTGCTGAATGGATGGCAGGGCGGTCGCTAATGACTGGATTGTCGGCAGAGGGGCAGTTAGGGATGGTACACCGCTCTGTCGCGGTGGGGAGGCAGTTTGCGGAGGGGGGTATGATGGATGAACTGAGTTGGTCCTCGGTGGCATCTGTGGCTGTTGGTAGTTCTGTGGTGTTGGAACAGAAGCTCTATGATGAGGGGGCAATGCTTGGAACTGCGGTTGGTAAGGACCTTGTGTATAGGAATGATGCGGGGGTCGTGGTGAGGTGGGAAGTGGGATCGCAGCAGGTGAGTTTGCTTGGTAAGAGCCCCAAGGATTCTGGTTTGGGTGGACTGAAAGACGATGGGCAGGAGGAGGAGGAGGAGGAGGAGCAAAACCACCTGGATTATAGTTGTTGGGAGGTAGTCTGGGAGAGTAAGGGTCGTGGTACTGAAAAGCAGCTTGGTTGTCTAACGTCCTTGCCATCTGTTTGTACATGTAATAATATAAAAAATAGAGTAATCAGCAACACATGAGAAAGGCGATGACACCATGCACGCGGCGTACATTGGCAGGCAGGTTCGGATCGAGACGGTGAGGACGAGGAGCAGGGAGGGGAGTGTTGGGATGAGGTGGGGGTGACTGGGAGATGTATGACTGAGGAGGAAGAGGGGGCAGAGGGGGCGGCTGGTTTAGATGAACGTAACCATCAGCATATCCCGCAGGTGGGGGAGGCACAGGTGGTGGTCCGTTCATTTCTCCGTCCCTATCGAACGTGTTTCAATCCGATTCCGTCCCCTTTTCCTTCTAGAACCCTAAATTCTCAATGAGCGTGGATGGAAGAGCGTCCCTCACGCACGTCGTTGCATGATATTTCCGTTCCTTGCCAGCATCCACAACGTCCGAGTACCACTCATTTGGTTGTCCCACGCCCCGTAGCTGTGCCTGCGCCGCCCACTGCCGCGGCTCTACTGCACATCCTATTATACACAGCCCTACTACCCGCTCCCTGGCATCGCCGACCCGCGTTGCACAACCAAGCGAGATGCCATTCTTTTCCCCATCCGAATCGGTATAATCATCTCCGACTTTCACATATTCGCGACCGATCTGGATATCCGACAGGCGCTGCAGAATGACATGTGCTTCGCTGATTCGCATACGTGATTATCGATGCTGAGCGGAAGACAATAAGTACCGCCTAGAATTTCCCGGATCAGTTATCCACTTCAAATTCTCCCTTCTGAATCGAAGAACCCTACCGTCAGGGTCACTACACGATGCACGGGAACTTGTTTCACCCCGCGCCGTTAGGAAAAGCTGGTCGCATCCAATCGATCCTTGTGGATACAGGACATCCGAGTCCACATGGGAACTTGTACGCAGGAATACGTAATTAGAGACCAAATTATCGGCCAACCCGGCATTTGCGCGGAAGGTTCGCCGAGACAAAATGTTTGCCATCCATTGCTTACTTGAATAGAAACAGCCTTCCTTCATATGTACGTTTGATCAAGATGTTTTATGTAACGCTGATAGTGCTCGGGAATATTTGGGGCAATGCTCCACGAAACGACTGTGCAGTTACAGATCATCTTCGGTTGACGGACTTTGAAGTCAGAGACGACATCGATATTTGTAAAATCGAATAAGGCTCAGCATGGATTTCCCAAAAAGGTAATTCCACCTTACTTCTACAAAGAGCGAAATGTCGAGGACCAAAGGGTATCACAGAATTGCGTTTTGATAGGAAAACAAGGATCCAAAATGACATAGTGATCGTCCGAACTAGAGTAAAAAGACAGCAGCAATGGTCAAATACAATAACTGAAAATGGCATTCTATCCATGCAACCCTCGAGTGAATGCGGGATAAAGGTGTGTTCCTGGGTTCTTGTTACGGACTGCCATCTCCCATGGTCAAAAATGACGTTGCTGGTGGTGGCTGTGAAGTCACTTCTTGGTATATCAGTTCTGGTAAACCGGGGTCAACAAGAATGTATAGGAGGATGGTACAAATGCCAACCTTTCAACTGTTCTTTCGATAATGCCTCCCCATTATCAAAGTCAAAAAATGATGGATCAATGGGGTCTGCGACAGGCTCGTCGTCTACGTCATGGTAAGGCTATCTCGGATCGTAATACAAATGGTAAGGGGCCAAAGCGTTTAACGGGCAGATATACGCACCTCAAAGTACGGGTGCTGAAGAGCCTCAACTGCTGTTATACGTCTCTTTGGGCTGAATGTAAGACACTTTTCCAAAAAGTCAATCGCCTAGGTGGAGAATATCCAACGATCAACCATGTAAGTGTCAATTGAAGGCTAACCAGTTCGTTGGTTCCAAGGAACATGATCTTGAAATCCCTCCCTTTCCTAAATGGAAGGGCACGGATATACTCGCGAGATCTGGGAGATGAGATCGCATAAAAGTCATCGATGGAAGGGGTTCCAAGGACGTCAAGGATGAGCGAGAGCTGGTCGTGGTCTTTGGATGAAAGTGAGTGCATGTATGCGCAGAATTCAGGTGATAACGTAATAGGACAACAAACAGTAATGACACTCACAATCACGTCCGGGGAACAGGGGTTTACCACTGAGCATTTCTGCCAACACACAGCCTACACTCCACATGTCTATCGCGCGCGTATATTCCTTAAAAGTCAGCATTACCTCCGGGGCGCGATACCACCTTTTCGGGGCGTCAGACATGAGCTAAGTGACAATGGGAAATGGCGCACCGCGTTGCGACATATTCGGTCATAAACGTGCTGCTGTCGTTTGCGACATTTGGAGGGGGTCGTGCTGATCGTGCGAGGCCAAAGTCACAAAGCTGGCACGTGGAGGAATGAAAAGAGACGTTGCCGATCGTTGGGGTATGCTTACTTTGAGATCACAGTTGGCGTTGAGGAGCAAGTTAGAGGGTTTCAGGTCACGGTGGAGAACATCAGCGGAATGGAGCGCCTTCAATGCCCGGAGGGTCTGCAGATCGTGAGGGCATCGTTTCGGTCGCAATTGGAGCCCTCTTACCTGGTAGATGAAATATTGACAGTGATCGTCACTCAATCTCTGGGTTCTGATGACGCGATGCAGGTCTGTTTCCATCAGCTCCTGTACAAGATATACGTCTTTGAACAGCTCAAAGCTAGGAGGTTGAAGGATATCGAGAATGGAGATGATGTTCTCGTGACGAAAGTGCCGGAGAAGCTTTATCTCACGGAGAGTGCGTAGACAAAACATGGAGTGGTCGAACGGTGTGATACGCTTGATAGCGACCTTTCTCTGAGATGACTGATGGATGGCAGAGCTAGAGGAACGCAGGGGACGTCAGGAACGGAGACCGAGGACGAGGCGAGGAAGCGCTGACCAGACGATGCCATATGCGCCCTCACCGATTACCTCGAGCACGCGGTACGTGGCATCTACGGTGAAGGTCTCGAGCCGGTGATCGGTGGCCATGGGGTTGTCGTCGTCGTTGTCGGTGATGATGATGGCTGTTGAACGTTGACGGCAGTGCCGCCAGTCGGACTTCGGAAGTTAGAGAGCCCCCGCCGTGATCGCGCTCGGCGTTGGCCATCACGATGGTTCTCATCGACCCACGCGACTTTGAGGTGTATGCATAGCCTTGCTTGATCCTACCTGCAAGCAGCGGCCACAACGGACGTCCGCGGAGCATCGCGTACTCGGAGCCGCAGCCCTGGATTACTATACAACACCGTGACACCAATCAACCCGGCACCGACGGTTCATCTCCCTTCTCCATGTCCGACCCGCACACTCCATCGCTCACAGGCTCCGTTCTCGAGCCCCTCGTCACGTCCTTGAACGCCCTCCAGTCCCAGTTCGCCGCGTTTCAGGAGGACCTTTGTGGCGTCAAGTCCGATGTCAGCGATGTCCTTGTCCAGCTCGATGCTCTGCGCAAAGCACAGAACACGACATACATGGCTGTTGCACAGTTGGAGGACGTGATCGGTATACCCACCGATGCGAAATCTAAGGCACGCGCAGGGCGGCGACGCGGTGGTGGCGCGACTGCAGGCAGCCCTGACGCTCAAACGACCCCAGAAAAGACGCTGCTTCAGAGCCTGGCCTCGATCCAGTTTACGGTCGATGAACTACTCGCTCATGAAAGTCGTCCATCCTCTTCTCGTGAGTTATGTCATTCCATCTATCTGATCTATCCCTGATACATCGCACAGCAGAAACCTCGTCATCACCCATGCCCAGTCAGGAGCCCTGCGAAACATCATCCTCATCCATATCCATCACAGATCCGTCTCAACACCGCCCAGAGTTAACAGAACGTGCGCCTGCAAACATGCATTCCAAAGGTATGTATACGCGTTTTTCACGCCACATCTCCTTGTATATAGCCTTTCTGCTCAAGCGTGATACACACGACTAACTGTTTGAATGCATACAGAACATTGCATGTCGATCCAAGCTCGCGCGTCGTTACCTGGATCGTATCCTTTTCCTCAAACCTGGGGATACGTCCCCTGGTTTAATCCTGTTTACTGGAACTACAGCTCATGTAAGCATCCACCCCTTTTGGTTAACTACTTCGTTATTCGAACTCACGCCGCTATTTTACAGCAACGCCAGGCCTATCAGTAACCAATTCCAGTGAGTTTGTCGCACCTATCAATTCTACGCCTAGCATTTGTGCATATACGAGTGGCTGCAGATCAAATTATCGCTTTGTTGGATTTGAAGTTATTTTCGCGTTTTCATTCACCTAGATCACCTTCATCAAGCTATTGCTAACCTAGCTAATGCAGTGCGACCGACCGCGCACACTCCAGAGTATTTGGCTCAATTCTTACGCGACGCCCACCACCCTGGAATACAAAACATTGTAACTCACGAGCATGCACCTCGAGGTGATCTTCATGGTTTGATGACCCAATACGACCAGTCATCCCCACCCACGAATTCCATCTTGCCTGCGGCTTCCAGTTCTTTGCCTACTTCAGCCATACCTCCATTCCATGGTGGTCTCCTTCCCACGACTGAGTCCTCGTCCTCAACAAGCAGCTCAATTCAAAGTTTACCATCTCAGACATGGCCTCTCGCCGCTGAGGGTACATGTTCTTCAGTGACATTAGCCAGCACGGTGCCGCGTATTGACTCGCGAGCGTCCTCTTCGCCTCTTCGCTCTCTGAGTGGTATTGGCGACATTGCGATGTCATTTTCTGACGTTTCGCAGCCTGAAGAGCCCCTCAGCTGTGTTGTGCAACCCCAAAAGGTCATAGGTGAGGGTGCAACCGCCTTTAGTGAAGATGGTATATCGACTACAGGTGGGACCAACACGCTTTCTAAACTCATAGTTACTGGCTCTCAATCCTTTCCAGTCGTAGCTGAAAACGATGATTTAACTTCGTATCCTCCCACTCCGCGATCGGAAATATTTACGAATGACCAAGGATCCCGGGTTGCCGGTCGTTTGAGCAGCAACGCCACAGACCCTCGTGTGATCTCACGTTCTACTCACACACGAGACTGTCCCGTCATTCCTACGCTGCTATCTCAGACATTGGAACCGTCGGTGGGGGATCGAGGTCAGGACCCAGAGTCAGCTATACAAGACCCTCATGATTCTCCCCCGACCCCCCAGTCATCAACTTTTCCCTCAGCTATGGGGTCGTTTTTGGAGAAAGGTGATAGCGGCGCAAGCAGACAGGTCGGGGCTCAGAAAGCGATAGAACAACATCCGGATCCCACGGTCGATGCGAGGTTCACAGTCGTTTGTGGAGACGATGTCGTTGAAGGACTCAATGCAGACGCTTTGATGAACGATGCGAGTTCGAGACCTGAAAGGAGCGAGAAGCTCTTCGAAAAGTCCACTGTTGGAATGGGCTCTGGGACGCTGGTTTCCCCCGCTACGGTGGATGTTGATTATAGCAAGGTTGATGATGCAAGGTTGAGTTTACAAATCGACCGGGCGGGTTTCACTTCGGTGTCTGTCGCGAAGATCGGGCGCGAGCCTCAATCTATCGCTACGTCTATGTGCGATTCGTCTCAAGTCGCGACTGAAGACGTTGATTTACCCATTACACCTACGTCATTAGCGGGCGACGAGTCATCTGAGCACCGCCCCGGTACCAATGTCATTGGTTCTACGTCTTCCCCAACGGACGAGCACGGATTCGGCTCTACATCCCCATTACATCTTCCTTTGTTCCTGTCTTCGGCGGCAACATCACGGTATGCAACACCCCCTGGTTCCCCCGATCTTCGCTTTACACGGGATGAGGAAGAGGTGTGGAGTGCTCTTATCGACACATCTGGAATGTCAACACCCGTGCCGGACGATATATCCCTGATGATGCTCTCGCAACCACCCACTCGCCCACCCACTCGCCTTCCATCTGTTCGTCCTCATACCCCGCAACAAAATCCTGCACTAGCATCGACGCATGCAGGACTCGCAAGCCTTGACCATACATCTTTCACATCAGTGCCCCAGTTGCTCGCTGTCGTCCCGTCGATGTTGCACGATGCTCCTTATGGATTCGAACCGCGGAGTGGATCTCTTTCTTCGCTCACATCGCTCGATGACTCAGACGTGGACGAGCCCGTGGCCACACAAGCCGATGAAGAACCAAGTGCCAGCACTTCCACAGGCGGTGTCACTGGGGCTCGTGAAAGCAGTTATGAGCAGCGTTGTTCTGAACCCTACCGCGCTAGGTCGCGGTTGTCTGGGGGTCCCAATGCTTCGTTGAACGAACTCGCAGTGCTCGCAAGGCGGAAACCGCTCAAGATTCACCTAGTAGTTCCAGAGTCACTCCGCAATTCGAAAAGGAAGCGGGATGCTGTCGACGGAGAAATGACGGAACGAGAGAGTTGTGCAGATGGGACCGCTATCCAGGCGGAATTGGTACGTTGACCCTTGTGCTTCGTGTCATAATACAGCGCTGATGCAAGGCTTATAGGCTTCTGGAAGCGTTTCGCCTGGTGATATGGGAGAGGGTACATCTGCATCGATTATGGCAATTCAACGCACATTGGAAAGCTCCCCAAGCAGAGAGGTGACGCCTGTACCTCGCAAAAAAAAGAAAAAACAGAGCGAACACCTTGGGATAAATGTCCATGAAACACTCCCGATCTCTAATGATCAACAGAAAACCAAACGTACACCGGGATCGAGACAAAAATCACAGGAAATGTTCCACTTTCGGCGGGGCCAGATTGTCACTGTTAACTGGGAGCTCCCGGTGGAACATAAAGTCGAAGTTCAGCAACTACCCCAAGCGCTTGTGACACCACCTGTATCACAGTCCCCTGCTCCCAATGACAAGGTTGGCCAAGATTCGCGGACGCCTACTCAAATGTGCCACGATAATCAAGCGATGAAGACGCCGTCGTCATCCTCCGTGAATCTGCCTCTCCTAAATCTGCCTAATGCGTCGACCGTCGGGTCATCCCACTCGAAACAAGACGAATGCGGAGGAACATGGCCCAAGCTCCCGGATCTGTTTCAAAGCCAGTGGCATATGCAGGTAGTTTTCTTTCTTTCCTACACTTAATTCGAGTGGATTCTGAATCACTTTTGTCATATAGTTCATACAGTGTGACATGTAAGTACCTGGTAGCAAGGTACGCACAACTGATCTGGATTCGGTGTACGCAGCTGCGACAAGTGGTTTCACTATGGGTGTGTAGCGATCGAGTCCGGGGATCGAAGACTTGAACCCGAAGCTTCGTTCGTATGCCCACCATGCTAGTGAGTTATATTATATAGATGCTTTGGAGTGCAATTACTTATTGGTCTGTCAGTACTGAAAGTAAGCTGCACAAGGCATGCTGCTTTATTGCATAAACTAAACTTGTTATCCAAGGTTCCGGATGCCAAACCCCTTTTGATCGTGAGAATACGTGTGCACGTCCCGACTGCCCTGAACCTCTCACTACGGGAGACTCAGGACATTTCTTTGTAGAAAAGCTTGTAGGTCTGAAGAGGGTCGAGGGCTATTTCCACATGTGGCTAGCAAAGTGGGAGGGGTAAGCAACTGGCCTTATTCTACGTCACTATAGCCCGGGCTGAGCGTGGTTTATTAGCTACCCAATGTCCGAGGCAACCTGGATCCCCAAAGAAAATATGGATGGAGACGGAACCAAACTATGCAATGCCTTCCTTGAGGATGCCAAGCGGCAAGGTGCCGATATCTCTCAGGACATGGTGCTCCTTAAAGAAGCCGTTGAGGCTGGATGGGGGGATGTAATGAACACGTTTTAGACGACGAGATTCCAAACGTGGCTTTTCCTTCATTTTTTCTTGTTGCAGGCATCACTAGCTTTCCATGCTCGCTTCGTGACTTCACTCTCTTTTCTTGTTTATCGTGTCCGCATTTTTGGTTGTTTTCCATGCTTTCTTGTTTTTGTTCTGGATCTGCTTTCAAGTATGCTCATGCACAATGACCATTTCAACTAAACAATATCAGTCGCATTTGCCAATTTATTGGTTCGTTCAGTTCTCTAAGAGGCTGATAAATATCGTTAATCCAGGAAACTACCGGGGGAGGGGGACGGCGGACGCTGCCATAGACGAAAACTTGCACAGCTGCTATCGGCAACTAAATCTCCCCCTTTTGAATGAAATGCAATCATATTACCGGTTTACTACTGATTGACTTTCGAGGTAGGTAGCTTCGTCTGCAGGTACCATCAGATCTGACATCCCCCGGCAAAGTTTATACCACCCGAGATCTTCGCTCTTCGCTCAGCTCAGCTCGACGCAGAGATAAACCGCCAGTTCTGTGTTTCGTCGCCAGTCCCGGTGGCAAGGGTGACTTGTGCTCCTTCAATTGCATTATCGAGGCCCCAAAAGTACGAGAGGCTGCCGTCCATTATGCTTGAATATCGATGGGGAATTCAACATAAATAAGACAGTAATGAGAGTTACACACACGTATACATCTTCGACCTCGCTGATATACCACGTATAGGCATATATGGCATCACCAAGGGTCTCGATGCCACCGTCTCCCATCCCGATCATGAGCTCAGAGGTGATCGCGGGGGAGATACATTGCATGTTGTCGGAAGAGTTGGAATAGGCGTTGATCCTCCACTACATGGGGTTGATCAGGATCTCGATCACATGGATATCAAATGATGGAGACGGACCACCTGGGTGGGTAAATATTGAAGATCGATGACATTTACAGCGCTGTTATTCCCATTGAAGTTGCAGGCGAGTTGGTTCCCGCTGGAGGTGGTGACACTGTTGACGATGAAGTAGTCTCCTGATGCTAGTAAGGACATCACCGATGAAGTGTGGGGTGTTACCAAGAACTGGGACTGTTATACCCCGTGCAGCCCCACACCGAATGGGGTGGGATCTGGATTTGGGGGTGAACCATTTGTAGTGACATGGGAGTCCCGCCAGGCGGAATCCCGTCGGATTGGACACGTCCTTGTGCTCTGAAGAATAATAAGGGGTCGGTCCACAGGAATTGACGAAAAATGTCAGATGAGAGAGCGTGACTTGACTAGATCTGGGCCACGGTTAGATCTGCCAGTGCGAACGAATACATCTCAGGAAGCACCGAGTTTTTTCTGTACCCGTGACTCGGTAAATCACGGATTGAGGTATGAGACGCGAAACGCAGTAATCGTGAATGTAATAAACCCAGGTAGACAAAAGCGCGAATTGAACCCGGACCAGTGAGTAACCGACTCGGACTGAGTCGGAAAGTGGGCGTCCACAAGGAATGTCGCTGATCATTTTCCACTAGCATACGCTGAAGGTGCTCCGGCGGATTAAAAACCATGAAGGCGGCTGAGGTGGGCATAACTTTCTGGTATATGTGAGCGGGGCAGAGAATGATAATCAATTCCCGATCTCCCGAAGGCAGGGTTTGAGGATTACGTGATTCAGTCGATGCGCATACGTAGCGAGGCACGTGCACAGGAACGGAGCATTGTCTTTGGCCACGCATATTACGTAAGGAAAATGGCGCCGTCTTTCCTTCCTTCACGGCCGCTCTGCGTTCAACGACCCAGCACCGCGGCTGTCCGTTCCTCTCCCTTGCGGCACCCGATCAAACTTAGATCGGTCACCGCATCCGCCTCGACTCCCCGGGTTCTGAATCCTTGGGAGCTCTGGCGATAGCGCTGCGAGGCGGATGTTTCCGCCCTCGCAGCTTATGGGCCTCAGCCCAAGTCGGACCGGAGCCGGACAGCGCTGCGTGCTGCCGCCTGCATACCCATGTCGTATTCTCACCCCACGCATGCCCTGTGTTTCGGACTACTCTCTGAATTTGTATATACCCGTCGTTATTCAAATTCACTCTTTCTTTTCCCCTTACGAACATACTCCGAGCTTAGGCCAAAGACTGGTAACCAGATCAAGATCAAGAATGCGGGCACGATAAATAAAAAAATAAAGTGAAATCACGAAGCGAGCATGGAGACCCTGTTTTTTTTTTTTTTTCGAAACTATGGTCGTCTAAAGCATGTTCATTACACCTTAGTGCGCGACTCTGACAAGTTCACGCAAAATCAAAACACCAAACCGAATGTCCATTAAACTTGTGCCAAGTGAGCTACACCTCATCTACGATTAAAAAAAATCGGTTGATCGATTGGGATGAACCAGTGACTCCTCATAGCCAACTATCCGAGTGTTCACTGAGCAGCCTTGGCGGGGGAGCCTGGGCTGGCCGGAGAGCCTGTCCCGCCCTGCTTCTGGTTATCCTTCTGGTCATCCTTCTGGCTATCACTGCCATTGCTCGCAATGCAGTGGATGCTCATCAATTGACCGTCCTAGGAGAAGTCATATTCAGCGATAATTCTCTTTTAGGCAGTTTCCAAAGGAAGCGATAGGAAATCATACACACTTCACCCGTTAGGTCCTGTGCGCAACAGAGAGTTGTCTCGGTGCACACGGGGACACTGCTATCGATGTCATAGCAGTCAATGCCGACGAGGGTGTCGGTCTGATCGCTCTGAACACCAGAGAGGAGGTCATTACGCCCGATCTTTTGGAGAGCCTGCTTCACGCTACTGTCGGTGTTCTACATGAGCCAACAGGCAACCGTCAGTTCCTGCGCTTCACTTGGAATCGTATGGTGAGCTTACCTGCAGTGTCTTACTGCAGCATGTGGCATGAAGCCCAGTGGGGCACTGGGTGGCAACTACTACAGAGACAACGAAGGGGAGAAGAACAAAGACGCGAGAGAACATTATGAGATAGATAGAAGAAGAGTGGGTGGATGTCTGGCTAGAAGCAGATGAGAGTTGTGATGCTGTCCAAGGTCGCTTTTCATGTCCTTTTATACCTAGAGAATCAGACCATCCCCTCCAGATGTTTCAGATTCCCTGCCAGACGAACGGCTGCGGCGCAGCTGAAGGAATACTTCAAGACGTACTGTGGAAACAGGAATTAGATGGCGGTTGCTCAGCGCTCAACGCTCAGTACTGAGTCTCCTGACCTTCAAGTTGCATACTATCGCCGATCGGCAAAACCTCCGGTTGGCGGCCCTCATCCAATCACAACCCTCGAATGCTGATGAAAAAGGAGATTAAGGAACCTACTGAATAGTGAAACATGCGCAGCTCGTCCTAAAGTCCGGTTACCTCGAGACTTGATGAAACGGACGAAGTCGACAGCCCTGCCTGCGGATTTATATTACCGAACTTCCGGCATGTTTGTTACCTGTAAGATCAAGCCGTCCTTCGCTACCAACCTCACCACCGTGCAAGTGATACTTTACAGCACTAGCAATAATCACGGATCGGGCAATATTTAATTAATTATCATGTAGATTTATTGGTTACTTTGAATTATATGAATTCATCTCTCTATGCATGTCACAAAAAGCTGTTTCAAGAAGGAAAGTAGATCACAAATGAGTCAGAAAAAGTTGTACAACTGGAACCGGATACTAAGCAGGGGCAGTGAATTGTGTCCTCTATATCAATAGCAACTTAAACATAGTAGATAGTGTATAACGAGTGTATCGAGTTTAACTGGGGGAAAGGGCAATAATGAACAGACTGGCATGTAGTAGCTAAAGTCAACGTAGCAAGAGCGACGGAAAAATAAATACACTGCGCCATTTGGGCTTGATAAAAATAAAATAAAAAGCTGGGTATACAAACGACAACTCCGCGTCAAGGAATGCTAGCAGTAATCAACTCTTCCAAATTTTCGGCGTCCATATCCGAAAACCTTGGCACGATCCTGCACTTGAACGGAAGAGGATGTCTACACAGATATGGATCAGCACGTCCGACAGGGCTAATCGAGACATTCAAACGAGTCACTCACACGCCGAGCCCGCTCGAAAATTTAGGTTCGACGGAAATTTCATCTCCGTTCTCGTCTAGGGGCTTTAATATTTTGAACACGGCCAACACCCTAACGATCACCGCCCACACGGACGTGTCTGCATAGTGT
>JBBPLX010000163.1:0-42106 GCA_038090015.1 Leccinellum albellum | reverse complement strand
TAATGTGGCTGTGTCATCCAGTGGACATAGCCATGCAATAGCCTGAGGGAGGACGGGTTATCTTATTACCAGTATAGGAAACAAACAAAAAAGTATTTGGCATGTTCACGGCAGTCTATCCGACTCTATCGTGTACGATCAATGTCAGTACACACCAGTAAGGCCCAAGTTATTATCATTGTAAACATGTCCCTAGGACTAAGTTAATAAGTTTCAGACCACGGACTCGGATCATGTATGCGAATTATTGTCATCTCACAGTTCACACGTGCGTTCCTCGATAGAAATTTCCGTCAGCCCTTGAACGATGACGGGCCTGATGACGGTGCCGCTTCACGAAATCAGTAAGATTATTACATACGTGTAGAGACGATCACTACGGTTGGGTAAAAGGTATCTAGTGCAAGCTTGTCGATCCTTGATGAAATTGTTGCTTCCGCCAACTCCGTGGCAACGAACGACAACGGAAGACTACTTGATCCTTTTGAGCTAGAAGAAGTGTTATTACCAAGCCAAAACTGTGAACACAATCTTACCCTCTCGGTCTGTCTAAAGACGCCATTGTCGAGATTCGTAGCTTTATCCGCGATGACATCAAGACGGTTGTTTTGTGCGTCAACTTCTTGTCCCATGGCTGTTGCAAGGCCTTTCAGACTCTTCGTAACTTTGGAGATCTCGTCAAGATTATCATCCATTTCATCCTCAAGTTCATCATCTGAGCCTCCCGCCTCGAACTGGTAGCGCTTCCGTTGTTCCTTCCTCGCTGCAAGCTGTCCCGCAGTTCGGTTCCTGGAGTCACCAAACCCACCTGGAGCGGTTATATCCTCGCCTTGTTGCCCGTAGGTAGTAGCCTGACCAAGACGATTTTGAGTCTCTCGGACGTCCAACATTGCTTTCTCTCGTTCAACCCTTTCATCCTCATAGCGTTGCTGTATTTTGGCCTCCTGAGCGGCGCGTTTAGCACTCTTGTTGAACGTTATTGATGGACGGAAAATCGATCTGTTGAGCTTCTTGAGTTCGTCAATTTGATCTTCTGCCCGTAATGTATGGGACTTAGACATGTCGAGGTGACGCTCAGTGTTAGCCAATTTCTCTAAGAGGAGAAATCGTCATGAACAAAGTTGCAATCAGAAAGAAATTCTAGCACACCAGATTGGTCACCGAGGCGACCCAAAGTCCCTCTAGCAGTTTCTTCAGCCTCACGAGCCATCCGAAGCGCGTTTCTAGTAGAATTGACACTCTCCTGCTTGAGGAACTTCGTCTGTTGTTTGATACCCTCCACATCCTCATCATTCTCCTCCCCAGGAAGAGGCTCTCTTCCAATCTCGGGGCCATCAAAGAAGCGGCCAGATCCTGCCTTCTCCGGATTGTATCCAGCGAACAGCTCCCCACGGGCCCGATCCAGCTGGGCTTGATCATCGCCGGTGCTTGATTTAACAGGCGACTCATCGTCGAAGCCACCATAGGATATCGACCTTTCGCCTGTATTGTACGGATCTAACCCATCCCTACTGGGTACGTACGTGCTGGCGTTGGAACGGTAACTTGGAAGAGATGAGGTGCTACGCGATGAACCGCGAGACGCACTAGGTGGTGCGAGGTCCGATTGAACAGGCGGGATGAGCGACTTGTCTTTGCTGCGCTTCCACATCCTGGACAGACAAGAATGGTGTTGGAATTTGGAAAGAAGCTGCGGTGTGCTCAATTATACTATCACGTGACATCCAGTCACACGAACAAATACTAACTACTGTTGTCAAAATCGTCGCTGTCTTCCGATTCGTCACTGTCCTCGTCGTCCATGAAGGAGAGTGGCAGTCCTTTCCCCACTGCTTTTATCTTCTTGATAGATACCCGTTCATGGAATCGAACCTTTGATGACCTGACGCTTTTGTTTTGCGTTCCCCGTGGCGGTTCGAAAAAGTCGGCATAATAAATATCTGTCGTTGCTGCTAGGGATAAGAACGACCACCAACATGTGTGCGTACTCACCGAGACCGTCATCCATTCCTTCAATCGTCGAGTCATCTACTGTGCCAAAGAGATCCACATCGGAGTCTTCTGTAGAATCCTCGTCTGTGACGAAATTTAGTTTCCTTTCGGTTGTTACCTCCGTTTGTTCTGCTTTGTTCGTTTCTTCATTGAAGGATGCAAGATCGAAAAATCCATCGTCGAGGTCTAAAGGTCCTTGAGAATGTGACTTCGAGGTGTTCTGTTTTTGTTGGCTGCGAATAACGTCTAGCATTAAGGTCGGAGGCCCATCATCTTCCTCGTCTTCAGAAGTATCTTCCTGAAGGTTGGCGACACCTTCGACTGCTGAACCTTCATCCTCCTCTCCACCGCTCAGCTCCTCCCAGAGATTCTCGTCATCAATATCCATCTGTGCATCCTCGTCCTCGCCCTCACTCTCACTCTCTTCCTCACTCTCACCCTCGTCCTCATCCTCATCCTCGCTTTCATCGTCATCACTATCCTCCCCTTCCAAATTTGCATGTCCTTCCTCGTCGTCGCCCTGCAGAACCCGCAAGTTTGCACATATGCGCGCCCCTCTCAAATCCAATTGCTGCCATATCTGATCGGTGTTCATGCCCTCAATCAAGAGGGATGGAAGCGGTGTTTCTCGAATGTCAATATGTTTTTGAGGTCTTTGCGGTGGGCTAGAATCGCGCTTTCGCGTTGAGGTGTTGCTACGCGTCAGCGACCTCGTCTGTGGCGGAGCTGATTGAGTGAGCGTGGCCAACAATGTACCTAGATAAGGTTTCGCAGACTTCTCTGTCTCAAGTGCTGGTCAAAGCATTCAATAGTTTTGCAAAAAGTTTGAAAAAGTCAATCTCACCCCAGTCGAAGATGTGCTTGGTTGCACAAAGGGCGATGGAACGGAGCTCCTTGCTAGGGCCTGCTATGCATTCTATATTAGAATCAATCAGCATGGAGAGGCGCTCCAGTTCTGGTGGCACTGGCAAGTTCCGCTCGCTCATACCGACGCGATGCGTTGAGACGGTCATTTCTCAAAAAATGTGAGATCTCATTCATTTATCACGCGTGACATGTGACGTGTGTGTGACACATCTTTCCGCCAATCACTTCAGAGCTCGAGCGCTCCGAGATCGTCAACATCACGATTGACTACCAAAGCATTAGAGCTCTGCACTTCGCCACTACCTAAGCTAACGTGCATGTTTTGGATAATAACAAGCTTGTTTGTTCGCCTGGGGCGTTGAACACTATCATACAAGCTTTGGCATGGATATCCATAGAGTCATGACGTGCTTGCCCGGAAGGGAACACTCACCATAGACCACACACTAATAGAGAACTGAATGATCCGTGTTGTAAAGTAGTGACCAAATTCAGTCCCTACGCTGACATGACATGTTGGCTAGTAGTAGTGTCCTCGTTCCTTCGTCATACAGAGGGCCTCAGTGGGTGTCGATCTGTTCTGTCTTGCCTCAGGGGGAGGGTAAAAAAAAACAATCAGAAAAGTCAGTGAGTTCGCCTGCTCATCCTAGTACAACGATCAAGAAGCGGTACTCGTTCATGTTTGTCTTTGTTTGGTAATTAGACTTTCGTGGACAAGCACTGGCAAAATTATCGGCTACTCTACCCAGACGCGTCGTAACCAACACCATGGATTTCATTATGACTATAGACTCTGATGACGAAAAACGCGCTCAAAAGCATAATGGAAAGTCCAAGAAGGAAGAAGAAGAAAGTCGCATAGATCCAGATTTTCAATTTGACTTGTTGGAGGACCCGTACATAGAACTGGTCCAGTCTGATCGATTGAAGGACGTGGTCACAAAGATATCCAATCTTGTCAGTGTTGTATTTCATCTTTCTACGTTTGCGTTGCTGACCTACCTCGTAGGATCCGGTGTCCATAGACGAGATCATCGAGAGGCGGAAGCTGAAGCAAGTCAGCGCGAAGCGCAAACGAAGTGACGACGGCGACATTCTGCAAGAAAGTGACGTAGGAAGTGATAGCGATATTTCGAGTGAAACGAGCATTCTCCACCAAGCGGACGCGTCCCACGATGATGAGGATGAGGACCCACTGGCAACGTCGGACGAGGACTCTGAATCGGAGGAGCAAGTGGTTGACGCAGAAGATAATGATTCCTCGGACAGCTCGGAAGTTGAGACACAGGCAGAGAAAGACCGCAAGGCAGCCTTCTTTTCATCCGAAGTTCACCAGGACGCCCATACCTCCTTTTTGACAATGAATTTATCTCGCCCCATTCAAAAGGCGCTCAATACTCTTGGATTTGTTTCTCCTACCCCAATTCAAGCCGCAACAATCCCTGTTGCTCTTTTAGGCAAAGATATCGTTGGGAATGCCGTGACAGGTTCGGGAAAGACAGCAGCATTTATCGTCCCTTTACTTGAACGTCTCCTATATCGGGAGAAAGGGAAACATGCAGCTGCGACGCGGTGTCTCATTCTTGTCCCTACGAGGGAACTCGCAGTGCAATGCTTCGAAGTTACCTCTAAGCTAGCCGCGTACACCGACATTAGGTGTTGTTTGGCAGTCGGTCAGTAAACACCGTTTTTCGTGCTCGAACTATGCTCATTCAGAACTATTAGGTGGCCTCTCCTTGAAATCCCAGGAAGCCGTATTACGAACCTTTCCAGATATCGTAGTCGCGACACCTGGCAGGCTCATCGATCATCATCGCAATTCCCCTTTATTCACACTTGATACACTTGATGTCCTTGTACTGGATGAAGCTGATCGCATGCTTTCGGAAGGTTTCGCAGACGAGCTAGATGAAATCATCAAAGCTTGCCCCGTTTCGCGGCAAACAATGCTTTTCTCCGCTACCATGACAGATTCCGTCGATGAGTTGGTCAAGATGTCGCTGCAAAAACCCGTCCGTCTGTTTGTCGACCCAAAGCACAGAACCGCCAAAGGGCTCGTTCAGGAGTTCGTCCGAGTTCGCGCAGGTAAAGAGGCAGATCGGACCGCCTTGCTCGTGACCCTTTGTAAGAGATCATTCAAACAAGGTGTCATTGTTTTCTTCCGCAGTAAGAAACTTGCACGTCAAATCCGTATTGTTTTTGGTCTTCTTGACATGAAGGCTGAAGAATTACATGGGGACCTTTCACAAGAACAGGTGAATCATTGTGTGGTTCAACTTTTCCAGAGCGTTAACAAATAAGCTGTTAGCGTCTTGAAGCCCTCCGCCTATTTCGTGATGGGCAAGTCAGCTTCCTCATGGCGACTGATCTGGCTGCTCGCGGACTCGATATCAAGGGCATTGAAACTGTGATCAATTATGACATGCCCAATCAGTTATCCCAGTATCTTCATCGTGTAGGTCGGACAGCTAGAGCAGGGAAGTCTGGTCGGTGCGTGTAGATATCTTTCATTGAGGATATTTACCTGAAATGTGCAGTTCCCTAACGATGGTTGGGGAGAGTGATCGCAAAATCCTCAAGGCTGTGATTAAGCACAGTAATGGAGAAGACAATATCAGACATAGAATTGTTCCGGCGGATGCAGTTACTCGGTGGGCTAAGAAGGTCGAAAGCTTGAAATCAGAAATAGCTTCGGTCATCCAGGAAGAGAAGGAAGAAAAGCAGGTACGTCCACTTCTCACCATGTCATCGTCAGCTGCTAATTTCAACATCTAGATACGACGGGCAGAGATGGAACTGAGAAAGGGACAAAATATGATCGAACACGAATCTGAAATATTTTCTAGACCCGCCAGGACTTGGTTCCAAAGTGAGAAAGACAAATCAAAGGCAGCAGGTTCGACTAATTGCTTTAACGAGGGAGCGGTACTAACTTCTTGCCATGTGTAGCTCTGAGCAAACAAGGCCATGAACACGGTAGTTCCGCGGCCTCCGCATCTTCGAAGAAAGCCATATCAGAAAGCGTCAGCCAAGTCAGTACAGAAGCTGAGATTAATGTATTCTACTGATGGTTGTGCTTCAGCCAAAGAGGGACAAGTACGCAGGATTATCTCGCAGGGCGAAGCGACGTAAAATGAGTATGGAAGCGGATAAGGAGATTGGGGATGGTGCCAGCCTCAACGCTGCTATCCGTGCAGTGAAGAAGGCTTCCAAAACCGGGAAGATTGGGGAGGCTCTGAAGAAAGGACCTACACGCTCAAAGTCAAAGTCAAAATCAAAATCAAAATCACGCACGGCGAGCGCGTTTGAGCAGGACTTGTCTGCAACAATGAAGGTAGTACGTGGTGAGGGCGTCAGAGCGAAAAAGGGTGACGCGATTGGCGGGATGGGAAAACGGAGGGGCGGCAAGCGATGAGTAGTCGGTCATGACAATCATGACGCAATCAAAGTTAGGGCCTAAAGCTAAAGGCTTGAAACTTGAATTAAAGATCTGAAGTAGGATGCGGAACGTTAACTTTGCTCGGTAAGCGGGTAGCATTCCTGAAGGAAGCACAATTTCGCGTGGCGCGAAGCCTCTATTCTACACCGCGAAGGGCTCTAATGAACTTCGAACGACCTCAAAAGTTTTTTGTTCGAATCTACTAGATCCTGCTCACTGTGTCTCTCGATGGAAAGAAATGCGTTCGCATCACTCGCAACTCTACACTTTCCTTCGCCGTGCCGTCTGCTCTCCTCGGCATGTTGTCCGGACAAAGATCTGATCGTGTTGATATCGCGACTTGGCGGGCATGACAAGTTGAGTCTTTGGAAGCTGCAAGGTTCAAAGAAGTGGGAGGTAGATGTCGGGGAAGATCATGATGCTCCATCCACGGTTTCTGCTCTAGTTTGGAGTCCCAGTGGTGCATTTCCATCCTTGTTTTTGTGTCCACCCAAACTCATGGTAATATTCTCAGGTCAGACAATAGTAGTAGTCCGGGACTCTGCACACATTTCTCTTCATTCCGTTCAAGATGGACACGTTGAACGCTGCTTGTCCGTATGTTTCCATCAGACTGCTCCACAACCCATTGCTGGGGTTTGGTGGTTCTCTGGTCATCCCTCTGCCGCAAATGGCGTCATCCCTGACATATTCAATCGCAATGGAGTCAAAGTAGGTCACTCTTGACAAGTAGACAAAACCCTTAGATGTCGTCTAGACTGGCTCAGCCCTGTCTACCCTTAAACTACTCCCCTTACTCGATCATCTCAAGGAGAACGGCGAAAACATGACGTGGGTTGATCCTATCAATTTTAACGTATTACTAACCTTTGTCCAGTGCAACCGATTTATTTGCCTTTCAAGGAACGCAAACACGTATTTCCTCGCAACGGTCTACTCCAACAGTAATCAACCAGTGGCCAGCTTTGGTTCCACTCTTAGAGGATGCTTCCATTGCTTCCTCCAGCCAAAGTTATGGCGTTAATGACAGCACGGAAGAGCCGAAGTCTTCCGCACAGGCACGAGAAGACGAAGATAGCTTACTCACACTGGTTGACGAGCGGGGTGTTCTTCATTGTTTCTTAGATGGAAGCTATTTCTTGGGATCTGTGTCTTCACCCCCCGAAGGATTGCCATCCGTTACTTTGTTCAAACACCCCAATAAACCACTGATCTTCCTTCACCCGCAGACTCTTAATTCTGACCCCCTATCAACGGGAATGCAACCTCTCGTAATCGATATCCCACTTCTTGCAACACCGAAAGTTCGCGATTTTGCGCGACTTTCATCTGCGGGCCGCGAATTGACATGGTACATGATGCGCGTCGTCAATGAGGTTCGAGAAAGTTGGTTTGGATCGGACTCATTCACAGGAGCCAGGGATATCGGTATTAAGTGGGTACAAGCACTGGAAAGAAGACTCGGGGAGCAGTACGGCGGTAGGCATTCTTGCACTGTATCGTTCCGTTGTCACATTCGTGTCTGCGCAGATCCGAATCCCAACGTCATCCTAGACCTCACCGCCTTGCTTGTCACAGGGTCTGGGTCAGAGGGACTAGTGGATTTCATCACAAGCAGTGAACAAAATAGCGAACGGGTAAGTTTCTGTTAACTATTGATTCCTAATTCTACACTGCTCGAAGGCTCTTCAGAAATGGGATTCTTCAGTGACTGAATCACTAACAAGGATACGCGATTATGCGACTTCGCGCATTATCCCTGCCCTTCAGAGACTTCACATCATCCTGGATGAAATTCTCGGGTGGTCACACATGTGAGTAGCCTCGAATTAATGGCGAGCTAGTGGATTTCAATTCCAAATAAGGTCACAGTTTGTATTGTTTGGCTTGAGTACGGATTATGTGGAATCTTGCCTGAGGATGATTGAACGTGGGATATTCATCTCTTCATGGCTGGCTGTTGAAGCGAGGAGGGAACTTGGTGCCTTTAAGCAGTTCTTGTCTTTCATCCGGCACGGTCCGTATTACACGTTTGTTTGTTTTCCGGTCGGCCTCCTGTCTAAGACCTGTTCAGAGACTGTTGTCGCGAATCCGAGCGCGGAGTCACACACTAATCCAGATCACGACATCCTCGAAGTCAACGGCTACTTAATATCCGGACTCCTGGCAAGCAAAGTTGACGAATGGTTTACGGGATCACTTCCTCAATTCAATCCGGGAGATCTATCATACTTTCGTTCCTCCGGTAAGACGCTTGACGAGGTGTTACAAATGGCTCGTGCCGCATTGCAAGACCCATCACAAACATCGTGGCAACCAGTAGGTTTTCTTTCAAAGTGGATATTCATGAACTTTACATGAGGTCGATTGATTGTTTCAGAAAGCTGCCCCAAATGATTTTTCACATCTGGACAAGAATCTGGACGCACTCATACAGGAAGTAGCTTCCCGATGTCAGCGGGTCTTTGCAGAAGCTTCTCAGGCTGCTGCTCGATCCGCTATTGTATCGGTTGATGGTGGAGCGACTGGGCCGCACGCAAGCTCGGTTCACATAAAAGGTGCATGTCATTTTCTCCGTCAGAGAGTGGTTGGCAATCAAAACGAGGTAAACAGCATGCGCTTCGCGGTGGGGCGATATTGAATGTTCGGTCTTTATAGCCAGATCAGCACCTGCAATATCTTGCGATCCATGTGACGTGGGAGGGACAAGCGCTTCGTGAGTAACCTGGTGTCATAGCCTTGGTGAGCTGAATATATACAAAAAAAGTGTGCGTGAGCCGAATGCAGTATGGTCGGTACGTGGCGGGGGTCCACGATGGGGTTCAAGTCGCTCTTTTAAGATGCTCCGCGCACGGGTTGGAAGGGGAAGTCAGAGCCGAGATTGAAGTATTGGATATTGAGTTTTTTGACGAAGAAACTCTGATCCTCGTTTACCGAGCGAAAGAGACCGGGGGTAAGGAGAACACGTTCCAACTGTATCCAAGCGGGTATATTGACCAAGGATGCGTCCAAGGCCCGATATTCGTCGCTACGGTAAAGTACACCACACTAGGTTACCACACACTCCAATCGGCAAGATACGTAAGCGGCCCCGCGCGAGCAGATATGATGGCAAGTGTGCTGCAGAGATGGAAGGAGGGGCATGTAAGTCTCGTGTTGTGGCCATGTTTTTGTTGGGGCTTGACGGCATGACCCAAGCTCCCGTGCAATCCGATTCCGATCACAAAAAGCCGCCGACTGAGTGGGTTCAAGGACGGATCGGTGTCGCTGGCGGTAAACGGAAGAGTCGGACGCAGAGTTGTTTGCGTGTTGGATGGTGAGGGAACAACGATGGAGGTGCTAGATATGGAAGGGGAGGAAGTAGAGGGAGAGGAAGAGGAAGAAGAGGAAGGGGATATGGAGGTGGCCGAGACATGACCATAACGGAAGGGGTGGAGTGTTATTTCGGGCCTGAGTCATTCGAGCGACCTCGTTGTGCATGTTACAGAATTGAGTCATTTTTTTCACGATTTACGGGAGAACGAGGAGGAGAGGTGCCATTTTGGGGGTTGGCGCGAGCAATGCCGGACATTGTGGTGCGAACAGAACAGAACAGAATACTAGAACAACAGAAGACGAGTGGCAGGTGAAGCAGCCGCTGTGACAGGGTCGGGATATGAACGTTGACGGGACAACAGGCTTGGGTGATCGCAATCAGCGGGCGAGATTGTATCGGGGCAGGGTTCCTGGAAGCTGTGGGCAGGGGACGGTCGGGAATGAATGCAGATCCATGCATTGACAACTTGGCCGCCGCATCACACTGATCACAGACACGCGCAGGGAGAAGAATGCACCGCAGAGGGAACTCCACTGATCATTAATCCCGATTTTTATTTTATTTTATTGTTGTTGGTCCCGAGAGGCAGCCACGCTGGACGGACTAGATTGTAAATACGCTCGCTTAACTTGATCACACCGCGGCCCTCTCCTCGTGCCCTTGATTCGAATTCTTTTTTTCCATGCCATTTTAAACCACCTCCGTCGCTTCAGCTCATCGCTCAGAACCTCCCTCAATTCCTCTCCATGCCGAACAAGCTCGAAGCTGGTCATTCTCCCCCAGATGATAAGTCAGACTATAAGACAGACATCGACGACCGTATGTCCGATATCGCACTCCGTAAGAAGAAAAACGCCGATGCACAGGCCGCATTCCGCCAGAGGTAATCTCGTCCCCGCTCTCCCCTTCCCTGTCCTCTGATCGTCCTTCCCAATCAAGGCGCGCTAACTATATCGCTACTCTCGAGGAGACAGGTCAGTTCCCCCATCTCCATCTCGGCGCTCATCATCTCACCCCCCCCTAGTCACGTCCCTTGAGTCCGTTGTCCTCCAACTCCAGGACTCCTGTCGCGAGGCTCGCCAGGAGGCCAGTGAACTCAAGCAAGATAACGCCCGTCTGAAGCACGAGTTGCGCGAACGTGAAAAGTTCTGGAGAGCTCTCTGGCAGGCACGCAAGACGGGACAGGCGCCCGAGTCTGATGACTTACCTCCCCTCCCTTCCTCCTTCTCCACGCATGCCCCATCTAATATCATCCCTAATCGCCCCCCCAACTCCCATAGCGGTCACTATAGTGACGATGCCGTGGGCTTTCAGACCAGTGATGACGCTGCCTCTCTCTGCAATGGCGCTTATGGCCCTCCAAATCACCCTTATCCAGCCCAGTCGCCATCCATATCCTACGCTGGCATCGATACCGATCATCTCCCCTCTACCGGGTCTACCCCGCAGTTGGGGCGTAATCGCGCTCCAAAGTTTGGCCAGTATCCTTATCCTGTTCAGGCCATGAACCGTGATGCAGCGTGGGCTCAGAACGTTCCGCAAACATCTTCCTCCAACGGTAATTTTCATTCCACGGACAATCTTATCATCCCTAACCTCATTCACTAGGGTCGCCCACGTTGACATCACCTGATATGTATGTGAATCGTTCCTTCGCAGATGACCAGAAAGTACCATTGAATCACTTGGAAACAATGACCCCTTACCACTTCCCGGGAAGTCGCTCAATATCACCAACGACGTCGACACCACCTTCTTCATCCACCACGTCCTTGACGTCACCGTTTCAGTTCGCCTTCCCGTCGGAAGCCTCGGTCGGTCAGGAAAGACCAGAATTCGACTATCGCAGACATTCGAGTGCCCATGGCGCTGAAGTCACCCTTCACGGTGGAACGGCCGATATTTCGATGCCCAGCGCTGGCAGTGATGGCGTACGATACAGGATCGGTCCTCGGCGGACCAACTCTGGTCCCGAACGCCCGTTACTGCCTGCCCTACCTCACTTTTCTGGTAGTGATACTGGTTCCCAGAATGAACGAGGAAGCAGCGAGGGAGAGTCCAACTCCTACTCTCAGCTTCCTAAGGTGCGACCACGCCGCGGTCTCGAGAGGGAGTCGCGATCGCCATCTCCTGGTGCTCCACCCATTTCCGGTACCCTGGCGGTGATCAAAGCACAAGCATTTGGGGCGCTGCGCAGAACGCGGACACGCACAAAGAAGTCTTCGGAGGGCGCGGCAAAGGTGGCGATGGAGGTGCTAGAAGCAAGAGGAATTGGGATGGGAGTGGCCACTGGTTCCAAGCGACCACGTTTGCATAATGATGACCCTGACATGGATTGACTGGGATGACAGGACCAACACACAAAATCAACGACAGCGAGCGATATTATATTGTGCATCTCTCAGTCTTCGGTGGGACACAGACTGGAGCTACTGTTTTACTAACTCGGAGTACTTAGTATGTTTCGTCTATTTTCTAATCATCTGTCACATATAGTGTTGCATGTAATATGATACCTTCAATGTACGACACACCATCCTGTATGTACTTATCCGTGCGATGCGCAGTACCTATTTATTCTCTTTACCCGTCGGAAATATGCCGGGAGCAAGTGCGAGCCTCGGGAGCGGTACATACTATCCATGGCCGCGGACAAGTTATTTGAGCGGAAATTTATCGCGTGGCCCTGATGGCAGAAGCAAACCATTGGTGGAAGGCGTGACGATCCCACTTTCATCGGTGCGCTGACCACGGCCACGTATGGTTAAATCCAGTTTAGTCTTGGGGTGGCGACATCCCACGGCCCTCTGATTTCGCTGGAGCCGAACAGACCATCGTCAGTACTTGGTCCATACCGAGAAGATAAGATGAGCGGGATAACGTGCTTTTTGTACTTTTGCGCCCAGACGAGCACTCCTGGAGCGACAAAAGTCACAGTGAGGTACACGCCAGTCATCATTGTCGCTACAAGAGTCGACAGAGGTGTGACAAGGATAAGCGAAAGCGCAATGATCGATAACGTCACCAAAGCTTGCACCGCTGTCGAAATACCCTGTGAATCCGACCAACGTTACCGGCTCGTCGCGGGACACAAGAGAAGACTTTACCCAAAATCGATGACGCAATAACGGAAACAGGGCAAATATTTGCACAGCAAAGAGAACGAGTGAGAATACTGACAGGTCGTCAGGCAAACGTGAGGCAAGAACGACGGAGGATGATATCGCCGCATTCATGGATAAGACGGACGTTAGCCTGTTGGCTGTGAGGACAAGGCTGGCTTCGGGAAAGAGCTGACGACATACCTTTCCTGCGTAAAGGATCCGGTCGTCGTACAGCTGTAATCCGCCAGGAGTGTGTTGAGAAGAAAGAGGCACGCCGACAACGCCCATATGGAGTCCGACGAAGTAGCAGCCGTCAGAGTTCTCAGGACGGGGGCCAGGCCCATGAGAGCAAGAAAGACGAGCAACGACGACTTGAATGCCTTTGAACCTGAGAAAATACCTTCAGTAAAAGGCTGGAGTCGGTGCTAGATGACGGACGACTCGGAGTCACATGGGTTGGATTAGCACTATGGAGTATCTCCCATACACCATACCCTAGGACCGAACAGACCACCGACGTCCAGAGTAACACGCGGGCGTCAAGTGAGCGTTCGTTCAGTCTGACGAAGATCGCGAGGAATATGAAAACCGTCCCAAGATGCTGCGTGATTGCACAGCAGAGGAAGACTAGCGGCCAATAAGTGTACGGCGTGAAATTAGCTGGAGAACATTATAGTCAATGGACGGATTTGTGACTCTCAGCAAATTCACCGACGGTTTCGTCGCAAGGACGATAAGAATGAATCTGGTGGTATGAAATTGTCAGGGAAGGGTGATTTCTCCCAAAGGAGTTTTCTCCATGGAGAGGTTATTTCCGGCCGAGCGGGAGTGCGCGTCGAGTGGGTGCTCTCCAACGCCATCCATCAAGCGTTCGAACGTTAATAACTTGAACAACTTGAAGGGAGCTGCGTGTGACGACAGACCCGGCAGCACTGCCACGTGGCTCGAGGTATATTGCCGCCGCCTTGCTAATCCGACAACCTGCGAATCGGCCTCTCGGAATTATCTCTACAGCACATCCCGACCCAAAAGTCAGCGATCAGACGGAGCTTTCAAAAACAGTTCTGCAATGCGCGCTCTCTCTCTATATCCACCACTTATCTCGATCATGGGAACTCAGGACTGAAAATAATAAACATGGTACACATTCGATATCCAAGTAACATGAAATAAACGTGTCGGGGCCTCGTGGAGTTCGCCGGTGACCGGCGGTCCGCTCTACTGGAAGGTCAGATAACCCCGAGGGGTGAATCAATGAATCCTACTTGGACTGAAATGGACTCGTGCTTGCTGATATGGTGCCGGTTCCGATAGAAAATTGAAAGGTGGCCACGGCGATCGTGTTCTTGATGAAGCACGAGAAAACCTGGTGGCCAGGGACGAATATTTGAATGATGTTTCTAATATACTCAATTGGTCTACATGCCAAATTCACCACTGGGGCTTTCATCGATAAAGATTGCATTCAAATGTTAGTCCCACTGTGGTGAAATTGATGAAAAGAGGCAGGGGAGTAATCAAATCAGGTTCCCACTCACCACAAGCTGTTGTTCTTCTTGCCTCGATGCAGGCACAGGTTTAGCTGCCTTCGATGCTTCTAGCTGGCCTGCGAGACGACCCCGCTTCGGATTCGACGCATGAGTCCCGCGTGCTTGTGCCTAGCGTCGACGGGCAGACCTGGTGAATCCTCTCCAGAAGAATGAGCCAAAGTACTCTGTGCTTACCGATTTCAGTCTCCTCTCGGCGGCTTCTGCAGCTGCGGCACGAGCATCGGCGGTATTCTGCGTGTTCGAGGACGACACGGCACCCGCACCAAGCACCTGGTGGCCGCCCGAATGAGTGCTGGACTTTGAACAGAGCGAACCCATATGCAAGAAACGTCCAGAGTGAGTAACCGAGTTCGGATATGGGTACCACCAATGGTGGCCGATGCAGAGTCTGACGCCACGGACCAGTGCTGGGTCTCACGTTCACTATTTAGTGCTGCGCGCGCGTTTGCACCTCATTTACTCCTCGCCGTAAACCAACACTTTAAATAATTCCGCCCTCCCAGGCGAGGCAGTGGTCCGGATCAACAAGTCGCGGGCGTCCCGCGCCTGAGTGTCAGATGTAGTCATCACAAACTCAATTATCTACAGCCTACTATCTATGTAGGCAACGTCCCCGAAACTTCACTATACTCCCCTCTATCATCTGGAGGGCGAGCACCGCGTTCGCGGAGGCCATATTCTTCCGAGGGGCGATGAGGCATCCACTCCTAAGAAAGGCTGAGTGATTTATTTAATTTGACTAGACGAGGGTATGAGCACACCTCCCACCACCGCCTTCCTACTAACCACGGTATATTGGGGTCCATGCCTGCTTTGAGCATGCGGTTCTTGATCCCGGAACTCAGTAGCAAGCCAAAAACAGTTAAAAGAAACAGGGTAACGACTAGTTGGTCCCTGGGTGAATCGCGCTCTAAGTCAGATAATATATGAGCAATCGTCACAAACGCCAAAACATCGAGGCTGACGGAAACATCTCGCTTCGACATCACCTTCCATGCCTGTCGCTGTGTCAGGATCCGTGTCGCCGAGAGAAGCCCCATCACAAATGGGGAGCTGTTGGTCCAGACACCATTGTTTAGTGCAGGAGAGACACGGTTTCGATGGGTTGTCTGGAGCGTCCATTTGCAAGATGGAATAATTTGACTGGAAGCAGATGCCTGCAGGATCCCTGTTCGATCGTCTTCTGACAGCGGCAAAATCAAGGGACTCACATTTGCAGTAGTTGGTGACCTCCCATTTGTTTATGAGGCCTAGAACTGGTATCTGGCAATGAACCTCTGAGTGTCCGCAGGCGAGAACACGACTTTGCTACGCACGACATGTAGTGCGAAGAAGGAGAGCAGAAAGATGAAAATGGTATGGCTACGTGGTCGCATTGATGAGCGGGGTCCGATGTGTTGTTCAACGTTGTGGCTGAACATCGCGGCGTGTACAGTACATACTCATCATCATAACTTACTTACTTGCGCACAACACATCTCTTGGCAGGCTTCCGTTCTCCTGGTGAAACGCGAATCCGACCCCGCATACTCGAGAGATGGCAGAGTACGAAGATGTCTTGACCAACCAGCCAGTCGTGATCGATAATGTCTGCTCCGCTTGCTGACCGTCGCGGTTCGTGTGCTCACCTCGTTCCTCAGGGTTCAGGCACTATCAAGGCAGGCTTCGCCGGTCAAGATCACCCAAAATGCTTCTTCTCATCATTGTATGTGACCAGCCCATTTTTGCATGATCTTCCCTACCACACCGTGCCACTCCAGCGTTGGGCGACCAAAGCATGTACGCGTCATGGCAGGCGCACTCGAAGGTGACGTCTTCATCGGCCGTCGAGCGCAAGAATTTCGCGGCCTTCTCAAAATCAAGTATCCTATGGAACATGGGATCGTCACCGACTGGGACGACATGGAACGTATATGGAGCTGGATATACGCTGAGGAACTTGGTACACTCAGCGAAGAGGTGAGGTATAATATAGTGCAGCTCGCGCTCCGCGTCTCAAACGCTTTCCTTGCAGCACCCCGTACTTCTGACAGAAGCTCCGCTGAATCCTCGCAGCAATCGTGATATTGCCGCACAGATCTTCTTCGATACGTTCAACGTCCCTGCTTTATTCCTTTCGGTACAGGCTGTTTTGTCGCTGTAAGTTCATCTCCGGATGCTGTTGCTCGTTATTCATTGTCCGAGAATAAAGCTATTCCTCCGGACGAACAACAGGCATCGTACTCGACTCGGGCGATGGTGTCACTCACGCTGTACCCGTATTCGAGGGTTTTTCGATGCCTCACGCAATTCGTCGAGTGGATATTGCTGGGAGGTATGTGTAGCTTAACTTGTTAATAGCTACAGGTATGACCAGCCCCCCAGAGATGTCACAGACCACCTACAGCTGCTTTTGAGAAAGTCCGGTCATCATCTACATACGACCGCCGAACGTGAAGTCGTGCGGATAATCAAAGAAAAGTGCTGTTACATAGCATTGAACCCCTCCAAAGAAGAGAAGGACACACTCGGACGGTTGGAAGAGTTCCGATTACCCGATGGAAACGTGGTTCAGGTAAGCTCTGACACGACGTAGGCTGATCACGGTCTGAAGATGCTTCAGCTTGGCTCTGAACGATTCCGGGCACCCGAGATCCTATTCAACCCTGAGCTCATTGGTCAGGAATATGCCGGTGTCCACCAAGTTGTGGTAGATTCCATCAATAGAGTTGATCTGGATCTGCGCAAGAATCTCTTTTCGAACATCGTCCTAAGCGGGGGCAGCACATTATGTAAAGGTAAGCTGGCGATAGTCACTAAACTGGACGGGCTTCACTGAATTGTGTACTGTCTATCACAGGTTTTGGTGATCGGCTCCTCAACGAGGTCAAGAAGTTGGCTCTCAAGGACGTCAAGATCAAAATTTACGCACCGCCGGAGAGGAAGTATTCAACTTGGATAGGTGGATCTATACTTGCAGGATTGGGGACTTTCAAGAAGGTCTGCCAGTCGCACGTGGTATTGAACGTTGAGGTTTATCTTTTCTCTCTTTTGCAGATGTGGGTCTCGGCAGAGGAGTACCAAGAAGATCCAGATATCATACACAAGAAACTGGGCTTTTAGGTTTGCTGCCTGGTAAACAGGTTCCGTCATTCTCACATGATACCCAGCATATCCAACCTATGTTGTAATACACTTAGATCTCGTGCGTTAATGGAAGGGCTTTTCGGCTGTTTTGCATATGCATAGATCCATGGGTGTGTGCAGAGGATGGAATGACATGTGCCATATGTACAGCTTCCCCACAGATACTACATAAACTGAACGACAACAATCGAGCACGAAGGAGGTGGAGAACCCAGTTTCGGCACGAAAACCACTATTTCTTTCCTTTCTTTGGAGGCTCTGCGGCCTTGGTTTTCTTGGTTCCCCGAACCTGCGACGCGTGATTATTGTAAGCTCAGAAGAATGGGCAGTCTGCAAAAGGCCCACCTTTTTCGCGCGGTTTTTCCTTTCGTGCCGTAGCTTACGAGATGGTTGCTCGACTTTGGTTAGGAGACCATTCTAAAAGAGCAGGATGAGGAACGCAAACGAGACGCAGAGGATGGACAAACCCTGATCAAGCGGTACTTGGGCTCAAACTTTTTTTGTGAGGCCTCATCGTCATAGATGAGGGCGAAGCCTGTGCTTCTTCCACCACCAAAGTGTGTTCGGAAGCCAAAGAGGACCACGCGGTTCTTCTGAGTCTTGTACAAGGTAGCGAGCTTGTCCTGGAGGTCGGACTTGGAGACGTTGGGGCGGGACGGATGAAGGACATCGAGGACGAATTGGCGGCGAGAGAGGAGACGGTTGGTTATGAATTTCCGCGTGCGCAGAGTGACGGGTGCCGCTTTATCAGTCTGGAAGGATTGTCAGAAGACCAAAGGACATCGGGGCCATCGGGAGTGCATCCAACGTCTACAAGCGTGATTTGCCACAAAATTCGGCAGGATGACTCCAGGAGGTTCAAGGATACAAACTTACCATGATTGGAGCGTTCGACAGGCGTTCTGCGACGTTTTCTTGCCCGATATCTTGGCGGGTGCTGTGAGCGAGAGTTCAGTCCGTAGCAAAATCAGAGTCCGTCCGGCATTTACCGTACACAGCCACACCGGTTACTAGGAACTAACGTTTCGGTATATCCGGGTTCCTGCGCATTACGATGACCTCAAGCTTTGCCGACTCGTTTGCCCCCTATGTACGCTTACATTTCTATCCCCCCCTCCTGCATTGATTTCTGATAGATACACATAGACTCCTCCCCCCGATGATTCCTCTCGCCTCCCCCCGAAGTCCAGTTCGAGGGTTTGGTTTTCGAACAGCCAAACCTCTTATCAGTCTGGAGGCTTACCGACCTTCACTCCGATGTCTATTATCGCTCCGAGTACAGACATTGAGCGTGCACAGCACAACGAATGGGAAACTTCTTACGGTCTCCGCGTCGACGTTCTGGCTGCATTCGCATATCTGCTCGGACCGATATCAGGTTCGACAAACCCCATATATTCTCGATCGTGCTCACGTCTCCCCTTAGCCTTCGTCCTGCTTGTCTCAGAAACACACAATGACTATGTTCGTTTCCATGGTTAGCCACCGTCGTCACATTATTCGATTCATTTTGAAAGTGACCGGTCACCACATCCAGCATACCAGTCCGCGCTCCTGACGACACCTCTACTTGCCGCGTACATTCTTGCTACCATACTGCGACTTCCGTCGTGGATTTGTTCCCTTTTTGCCTTGTTGCTTTGCGTATCAGGATTTTCGATGGCGTAAGATCGGAATGCATGGACGTGGGAGTCCTGCTCATGACTTTTTTATTCTAGGACTCAGGCTTTCCTAGGTGCCTCGCGGGGCGGGCTCTTGCGATATTATCTCCCAAGACTTGGACCTCTTGCAGACAAGTGGGTGGAGGAAGAATAAGGTCACCCAATCACTGATCTTTGCATGTGGACGAGGTTACATACTCTGTTGTCGCCGTCCCACTGTCTCACATGGGTCAGACATTAAGAGGTACTTGGCAGCGAATGACACGACAGGCAATATTGCCAGCGCGGTCCGGATAGCAGGAATCGACCCAACGCAAGTTCTGTTGATGGGGGAGGAGGATCGGGTTTTTCAGCGTTCGAGTTTCGCCACGAGACGCTCGGTATGTATGTATTGGGATGACTGAAACGTCAAAGTAACTTGGATAGATTCAAGAACGATGCAGAACAGACGAGCTACAGTTTGACACAGATCCTTTGATCCACACTCGGGATATATCCCACCCTACAGGTCAACACTAAACAACTGTCAGTGCATGCCACGGATGCTCCTGAAATGTACGAACCAGAACAACGCGCTTGGCTGCATTCGACGTTCCTCACCTCCTTAATCGACGTACAGTCTTCTCCTCGACCGTCTGTCGAGCAACCTCCACAATGTTGGAGATCGTATTTCGAATCAACGCACTCATAGTTGCTCCAATCTCCAACCTTCATGATAGGGCATGCGTCAAGTCCGGGCGGACACATCGGGCCAATAGCTCGTGATTTGGGGCCGTGGCGACGTGAACTTTGCCTTGCGGACATAGATGGTGACGGGCGCCGAGAAGGAGAGCCAGGCAAGGCACGTTGCGATGGTGAAGCAACCCTTTGACATGTCAAGGTCGAGGGTGACCAGACAGCACCCTTCCCGCATGCCAGTGACCAGATCGCGCTCGGATACGCGGGAGCACAGCTATTCAGCTGGGCGCTCCAGTACCATCCTGCCGGACAGCGCACACTGGAAGGAGCGGAGTCGCGGCGGGGAAGGCAAGCCGCTTTCTGAGAAAACCTGACGACTGGTTGAGATGTCGCTGACCAGTCAATGGATCGTTACCCTTACCAGAACTCCGTTGGACCACAGCCTGAAGTCGATCGTCGTGCGTGTCCGGTTCGGACGCACTTGCTTGCCGCAGCATCCCAGGTATGATGGGTAGGACACGACAAAGAGCCTGAAGATGAAACGTCTGACTCTGGACTTGCAGGCAGGCAGACGGCCAGTCCTGTGTGTGCACGGGGTAAGCACGATTCATGCATTTACAAGCAAAATCCCGTACGGTTAGACCAATACCAATTTCCATTTTGAGGGCACGCGGTTCCGGAGCTAATGCGATTATTAACCACTCGTCCGTCGAGATGCAGACAAGCTTACGGTGGAACACTCTGGACCAGATGTTCGCCGAGAGGTATGCAAGCTTGAATTGGTTCATACCAAAATTCATTTGAGGAGCAATTTCCAGCATCGCTCATTAATGTCCCGTTCGTAAAAGGGAATGAAATGGCCACCCAGATGAGTAGCAATGTAAAAGAGAGCGTTCGCATCGGAGACGTTAAGAAGGCACAGCCTGTGGGGGGAAGCATCGGAAAGAAAATGGGAGAAGAAGTAGAGGATGAGAAGAGCAGGGGACTTACGCCTTTTACATTCTCGCTTGGTTTTATGGATCTGTGGAGAACACTAGTAGCCTGAGTTTCCACTTCAGCGGGTCTATCATTGTGCTCCCAAATAAGGTAGCCGCTTATTTAAACACGCCGCATCATTGTCCATACCATACAAGCGCCCGCTTTGACGGACAATGGTCACACGAGCGAAATTCGTTAGATTGCAAGGGGGTACAATACTCTTTACTCTTTGTCTGATTGCCCAACGAACTGAATAGGACGAGTGATTGGGTATTACTCTTAATTCACCGATTATTTCCACCTTATCCTGCACAGGCAGATGAACGTGGTTTATTCAGAGACGAGGATCCTGCATACCAGACTTTTCTAGCACCGACAACGCCTTTTGCAGTGCACGCATAGAGAAGTACCGGACATCAGCGTCTGCGTCGTTCTTCTGTTGCTCCAGGACAGGAATGACCTTCTGCTTCACAAATTCTTTGCCTTCCGGAGCATCGCTAAATGATGTTGCCAAAACCTCCAAAGCCTTGGCAACATTGAATCGTATGTTGGGAATGGGGTCAATGGCGAGTTGTAGTAGAGGGGCAATGATCTCAGATTGAATGATGGGCAAATTCAAGGAAGGTGAAATGGTCTGGAGGATCGGTATCAACGAAAGTTTGGGATTCCAGCGGTGGTGAACAAACCGTGATAGCTTGCACAGTAGTCATCCGATACAGGTAGTTGGGATGCTGACCCATGCCGACGACCTTGGGAACGATGGCAACCTTCGCCCACTCGACACCAAAGACTTCGGTCAGCTTCTTGAGGTTTGTAGTAGCGGCTTCGCGTATGCTGAACACGGTGTCTCCCAGCCAGGACATACACAAGTTCCCGAGTTGATCGTCGAAGAACGGTTTTCCCAGCTGCGTTGCGAGAAGAGGAATGTACTCGATGATCGCTTGCCGGACGCGCCACGATTTGTCCTCTGCCAGTTCGATAATGGCAGGCAAAAGGCTTTCGGACAGGAGCTCGATGTCAATCACTGGAAATCTGAATCAGGCAAGAACGTCGAGATATGTTGACATAGTTCCTCGTACCACCATTGACTGTCTCAAGTTTACTGATAACGTTCAGGCGAACCTCGGGGAACTCATCCTTCAACAGATGAAGGAACAACGGGAGCAGATGTTCGACCGTTGCTTCACGACCAAGGAGTGGAGCCAGCCCACTAATTTGATTCGCGAGAGCAGCTCTGACATGTTGCGATGTATCGTGCGACAAGTCACGCACACAGGGCACGATGCGCGTCAGAATGACGTCTCTTTCGAGAAGTTTAGAGAATCCTGGAAATCGACAGAAATCAACAAGTGGATGAAAATGCAAGGATGATGGTACCCGGGATCTGGCCAGCAGCTGCGGTCCGCACCTCTGCTTCGTTGTCCTTCAAGAGTTGAACATACTGCCCGATCAGTTCCTCTCTGACCAACTCTGTGCCAACTGCCTCCGCGAGCTAAAGAAAAACGGTAGATCATTACTCGTGGTCGCCAGAGTGAATCGATTGTGACACACACCTCGTTGAAATGAGTAGCGGCCATGTACCGTACTCTCCAGCTCTTATCGGCGACGCTATGTCTTATTTGCTTCAGGAGCTGTTCCTTGACTTCGGGTGGGGTAAGTTGCTGAGCGATGATGATCAGATCCTCGACTGTCAATAGGCGTACGGAGTCCTGATCGTCTGACTGAAGTCTGCGATAAATTGGTAGGCCATCTGAGAGTACTTGGTGCTTGGGGAGGTTCTTGACCAGAGGCTGGGTAAACGTGAGCAGGTGGGGAAAGCTTCAATAATAGAAAACGCACACCAAGCCACCGGGCAGCAGCGCGCCGCACCATGGGGGTGTCGTCGGCACCGAGAGCGGCGAACGCTTTTCTCAACTCGTCCTGGATGATGGGCGATACTTTGGAGTAGACTGGGGAATAAAGTGCGGCGGAGGAAGTTCGGGAGGTGAACCACTCGCCCTGGGACAAGCGCTTCAAGAGGGGGATGTAATACTCTTCTATCTGACCTGTGGAGAGAACAGCAGCTATTTTTGCGATGGACTCGGCAGCCTTAGGACAAAGGAATAAGAGAAGAGTAGAATGGCGAAGTAATACGGGAACATGCCTTATCTCTGACCAAGGTTTCTTCTACAGCGGAAAGATTCTCTAAAGGACCGAGGAGAACGTGAGCATACTGAGGACCACCGATGTAGTCCTCGAAATTTCGACCAAGTTCTTCTGCCAAAGCCAACAAGACCTCGTCCTCGTCGTCAACAGAGTCCTGAAGGAAAGGAACGAGCTCGTCCCTGGCGCGATCGTGGCCGAGAGCAAGAGCTATGGTGGGTATGCTATGAATGGCATTGAGTCTAAGTTGGACGTCTTCTGAGCGAAGTTCGTCCATTAAGACGGCAATCGGAGCGATCTGGAGGGAGAAAATAAGTTGGGCGAGAGAGTGTAGAGAGAGAATGATCTGACGTCTTCCAAGTTAAAGGACGAGTCCATCGTAGGGTTGTCTAGTCGTTGTTGTCTACGTACAAGAGGCAGTGGACTGCCACACAGATACATATAACTCAGCCACAGCTCTCATCATCGAGATGCCCGTGCAACACGATCAAGGCCGTCTCATCCTCAGCCATCCAAAGGCACGTCGGTCTGAAGAAACACTCGTGACGTCTCTCACTCTGGTTTCCAGGGCGCATCAGCCGAAATCCTCCTTTACGGGGCCACGGTCACGTCTTGGAAGGCAGGTTCGCTTAGGGACGACAACGCTGTCGAACGGTTGTTCGTGTCGTCCAAGGCAACACTCGACGGGACCAAGGCGGTCCGCGGTGGCATCCCTGTGGTATTCCCGTGCTTTGGACCCCCAAGCCACGTAGAGCATGCGCGGCTTGGCCAACACGGATTTGCGAGAAACACAGAGTGGACGTTTGACGGGGTTGTCACGGACGACGAATCGGGTGTATCTGTGCGACTGAGTGAGCGATCCACGTTGATCCGTCTGTGTGCATGCTCAGTGAGGATGTAGCATTGGATCCAACGCCAAACATCAAGGCGTCGTACGATCGATCGTTCCATCTTGCGTACGTGGTGACGCTAGCGGAGTACGAACTGAGCACGGATCTCCATGTGACGAACACATCGACGTCGAGCGCGTATCCGCCCCATAATCTAGAGTTTCAGGCACTGTTCCACAACTACATTCGCGCACCGGCGGACAAGGCACTTGTGTTTCCGCTGCAGAACAGAATATACTACGACAAGACGGAGACGACGGAGGAGGGACGCAACGAAGCCAAGACGGAGACGCGGGCTGGTGTGGACGTGTGCAAGTATACTGATTCTGTCTACGAGGACGCGGGGCAGAAATATGAGGTGACGTGGCCGGGCGGGGGCGTCGAGATCAAAGCGACGGGACTGAAGGACGTCGTGCTCTGGAACCCGCAGGAAGTTGCGGGAAGCAAGATCGGAGATATGGAGGACGGGGGATGGTACGTACACACGATTTGTCGGTGAGCACGACGCTGACGGTGAACAGGGAGAGATACGTGTGTGTCGAGCCAGGTCATGTTCGGGGATTTTTAAAAGTAGAGCCTGGTCGCACTTGGATCGGACAACAGACGTTGTCGGTAATTCACAACGAGCGGAGGATTTGAATTAATCTCGTTAACCGTCGCGTATAAATCAACTTTTAGTCTCCCTCTTTTTTTTAAAGTACTCTTTAATGACTTCCTCCCCATCGACGCGCGCGTTGACAGGAACACGCGCCGTCAGTGACAGCAAAATGCTCAAAAGTAGACCGTCTGAACAGTCTTTTTCCCGAAAACAGACTCTCAGTTCTCCCGCGCACCCTTCCCTTCCTAACTCCTCAGAACCCGCCCTCGCCGACGAGCTCGACTACATCACCGTGTCACCTCCACAGCCCGACCACACCGACGGCCAGATCGACAAGGCCTCCCGCATCCTTGGCGTCGGCGGACTCAGCGTTTCACACAGAAGGTCCATGGAGCCCATTCCCGCTTCAAACAGGAACTCCATCCTCTCAACACGCTCCGCCCCCAACACACCCACTCAGCACATCCCCACCCTCCCCCTCACCTCCCTCTACCTCGTCTCCGGTCTTCCAAAGAGTCCCCACACGTGGACCCTCACAGATCCCGACGCCGTCCTCGGCCTCCACCATTCCGAGGGCGCCGTCGCCCGTTGGTGGCGTCCAGAGGTCCTCGGCAGCACCGTATCCCCTGGGGCCGGCGGCGGAAAGAAAAAGAAAAAGAATGCAAAGGGCGACCCCCCAGAAGTCCACAAGGGCGCCGGCGCCCTCTCCAAGGCCGAGGTCGGCAAGATGCTGTCCAAGGCGCTCAAGGTTTGCTTCCTTGCTCCTTCTCTTCCCTCTTGCTTATCTCAATCTTTTTTTCCCCTAGCTTTCATTTACGCGCGAGGTCGAGATCATCGCGTCTACCCTCCAGCCCGCTAGTACTATACACACCTTCACCTTCACGCTCCCTGCCCCTTCTACCCCCCTTGCGCCCGCCCAGTCCGACGTGGGCTTACTCAGAGGTTCCGTCCTCACCGCCGATCGCTCTTCCGCCGCACCCACCTTCACATATCCTTACTCCGACGATCCTTTTGCAAATGTCCGTCCTTCTTCTGCTTATCTCGGCCCCCCCTCCGTACTTTCCCCTCCTTCTGCCCCCCCTTCTCCCTTGTATGAGAAGCAGGCCGTCTCCGCCGTTGGCGGTGCCGGCACAGTCACCTACCATGGCGTATGCTTGACCGTCTGGAGTCATGCAGATGCCGAGAGAAGTGCTGCCATTCGAAGAACCCTCGAAGCCGGCCGTGCCAGAAAGGAGAGCGCCCAATCTTTGGTCGCCTCGCGTCTCAAGGTCTTGCGTTCCTCCGTCGGTACCAGCAACTCTCCAGGTGAACCCAGCCGACGCGTTGGAAAGCGCGGCACTCGTGGTCCCTGGCCTGGCACAGATGGCGAGACCGACGGTGAGGGTGCCGAGACCGACGCAGGCGCCATAAGCGAGAGCGACTTTGACGTGGCCAGCACCGTCGGTGGTCACGGCCCTGGTGAGAGCACCCTTTTCCTCCCAGGTGACACCGTCTTTTGGCTACCGTACGCGTTGTGTGAGTGTCATACTACTGTCATCGACCCGTGTCTCATTTTCGTTATTACAGCGCTTGTGTCTCGCCATCCCATTTATGATCTCATGAGGGACTACCTCACTCTCTCATGGGCCCGCTTCTCAAAGGATGTTCAATCTCATACTCTTCAAATATCGAAGATCCTCGCACATCCCGCCCCACGCGCGGGCGAACTCATCAAACTCGATGCTTCCCTCGTCCCTCTTGCCGGACGTTCATTAGGCGCAGCATCCGGAAGCAGCAATACCGAGGATACCTGTCTCGAGGTCATTGCTAGGTTCCCTGGTGGCCTTGATTTCGGTCGGGGCCTGGTCGATATCAACTTTACCATGTGGCCGTTGTTCAAGTGCTTGAACATCGACAACGTGTTGACCATTTGTGAGGTGCGTATTGTCCAAAAAATTCTTCGGTGCTTGCATCTACCCTGAACTTGTTCGTTTCAAGATCGCGTTAGCTCCCACGGGTCGCATTTTGTTCTTCTCTCGATACCCTGCGATGCTCGGCGTGAGTGATCTGTTTTTCTTCCACTCCACCTGTAACCTTGTCCCTGCAGATTGCCGTGTCTACCATCAAATATCTCGTCGAGTTGCGTGGCTGGAACGGCATTGCTCTGCCTGCCGTCCATGCACGTGATGCCAAGATCTACATCGACGATCCTGGTCCCTGGATATTGGGACTAGCAACAGAGGCGAGGTACAGCGTGCGGCCCGCGCCCGAAATTTGTGTTATTGACTTGTAAGTCACACTCCACCCTGCTGATTTATCCAACGTCTTCACACGCCCGGGTCACCCCTGCATAGGGACATCAATTACCTGAGCTGTCCATCACCACCACCTGGCATTGTCTCCACGAAGCAGCAGCGAGAGAAGTATAGACAACGATTACTTTCCGCCTTTGAACCGCACTATCATCCGGATCATAGCGTACCCTCGTATGTCCTTCTTTGGCGATCTCCATTTCCCCGTGCCTGATACACTGTCGCCCTGAATAATAGCGAATTCAAGGAAGCTTTTCCCGCCGGTCGGTTCCGCCCAGTATGCAAAGTACAGGCAAAGAGGGGCGGGGAGATGGCTGCCGTTGCCGATACTATCAAGCCCCCAGAATGGTGGCATTCTACACGCATCATTCAGGCGTTTGATGCCGTGCTCGAGGATAAGGTGAATTAGTCGACGGAGAGCGTGTCCGAGCCATGACGCTAACTCGTCCATAGTTTAGGAAACCTTCCCTCTTCAAGCGTCTCTACTCGTTCGGTACCGCTCGTCGTATGCCACAGTTGACTGTTGCCGAACAGCACATCCAACTCTCCATCCGCAAACGTGCTACTGCTTTTGTTGATGCGCGAGATGACCTTGAGACGAAGATTGGTCGACTCTCTCGCCGTCTCAACTTCCTCATGACTGAGGCCGATTTGTGGAGAGACAAATTTGTGACGTTTGAACAGTACGCCGAGAAACTGAGCGTGGAGGCGGATCAGTTAAGGGGCAAGATCGGCAAAGAACAGCGGGAGACCAAGAGGTTAAGTGGACTTGTCACCCTGACAGCCGCGGAGAAGGCCAAGCTACAGACCCGTGAGTGAATTTCGTCGTTTCGTTGGGAGAACCATTAATCGAGGACTATTCTCTTCAGGCCTTGTTGATACCGAACGAGCACACAAGGATGCACTCGTCGAATTGGAGCGGATGCGGGATACAATGGAGCGCATGGAACAGGAGCGTGCAGAAATGGTCGCTGAGGTTGAGGCACAGATCGAGCGTGCGCTTGCGTCAATGGCCGTTGACGTGGACGAATCCGACTACGGCGGAGAGCTCTCCTCCCGCCCTGGTTCGCGTATGTCTGCCTCCGCACGGTCTACCAGTGGTGCGCGTTCGAGGCGGGCAAGCGATGCCTTGAAGAGTGGATCGGAGGAAACCCACGGAGCCCGACTGCGCAGTGTCAGCACGGGGTCAACCCTCGCAGAAGCATACGAAAACGGAATGGACGATACGTTGGTTGCTAACAAGTCCGAGAGGGAGGCAGACACTATCGCAGAAGAGGAAGAGCCTCCAGCATCGCCGTCGAAGAAAAAGAAGAGATTCTCTGTGACGGAGGTCATACAGGATGGCATGATAGCCGTCGATGAAGGCATCAGCGAGCGCAGCGACAAGATCGCCCAAAAGGTTTTGCAGATTCAGCAGAAAGTGGGTGGACGCATCCGCTGTTGACTCTGCCGTTTTCTGACTTGCTCTCTGTGTCAGCTGGAAACAGCTTTGGCGTCTGAGAACGTACAAGAGTGGAAGAAAAGGTCTGCAGGACACAGGCGTACTGGGTCGGACTATGCCACCGACGAGCGTGCCGACGAGAGCTCGGATGCTGCTGTGCCCGTCCGCCCACGCCATCCACGGGGCACCAAGCTCATCAACAACCCTCCTATCAAGGCGAGGCGCAGGGAACGTAGTGATACAGGATCCACGAATCGGACTGGCACAGGTACAATCACACGGCGTTCACTTGATACAGCCGCTTCAGAGACGCCTCGACATTCCTCTACTCCAAAATATGGCTCAGAACGAGAGGATAAGATACCCGGACAACTGGATTCCGAGGCGGAAGGCACAGATCTTCCGACACCTACTGCGGTGACGTTGGATGCTTTGGTGCGACCTCCGCTCCGAAAGGTTGCCTCCGGGGCTTCGTTGACAGCGCTTTCTCCTGACGCACAGACTACTGCGCCGACGACTCCTGCCTTGACGCCGGCCATAACCACTACCACCGATGAGTCTGACACCGAGTTTCAAAGTGCCTACTCTGCGAGCCCCCGCGATAGCTACGGCAGCTTTGAGAGCAAGAAGGCGAGACACCAAGACTCAGATGACTCGGGAACATCAACAGACGTGGAAAAAATACATGTGACAGAATTCACCGACTTGCCCGTGAGGACCCGACTTTCTAGCATCGCAACCACGGTGCAACATACCACCCCAACTCCGTCCGACATTTCTGCTGCATCCAACGGGCGTTTGGCAGTACGTTCGCGATAGGGGACTTTTTCAAGGAGATATATACCCCACTTCTCACAGATATCACTATCATTGTCGACATCGGAAAGCACCATGGCCCAGTCCTGTCTTCCCATACGCTCCTTTCGCTCGTTTTTATTTAATTCGTATTTGTTCATAGGTTTATCTTGCATGTTCAAACATTCAGCACATATACCATCAATTTACATTGGCGTAGTACAGGAATGCTACGTGATACAACCATTGTCTAGTTATTCAACCCTTGTCTACTATTAGTTACAGTTACCTGCTAGCTAGTCCATTCTGCGCCTATTATTGAATGCTTTCACTACAGATGCGATTTGTCCAAAGAACCACATTTGTGCGTTCTTGTCAGGAATCAGTACGAACTTGTCGTGGTCTTTGCCCGATTTATGAGAGAATCGAATGCCGTTATCTTCCGTGGTGACACCTTGTACCATCGTCAGAGGCAGATCCCACTCGAGTCGCAACCTTTTGGACCAGAACGAGAGCACCCGTGCGGTCGTCAACAAGACGACGTTGTCGGATCCTGCATTATTTGTTCAGACATTCAATGTCCACAGCACATGATCGATTCAACACTCACCGACGTGAGCGACGTAACACTCGTTCCTGTAAGCGCCCTGCTCCAGATCTCTCATCCAATACTGGCCGAGTGCCTCACGGGTCGAAAATGGCTGATAATTCATTCACGATCTCAGTGTCAAATTCGGAAGAGATTGTATGGTCACACATACCACTAGCACACCATCTGGAGGGACGTGCCTCGGCTAGAATTAATCAATCAAAAATCAAAACCTTGCACTGACGCCTCGTTCAATCGCGCCTACTCACAGGACGGACGCGGTCTCTTTCTGGCTTATCGAAGACGGTCGTAGTGTTCCTTATCCCTGGCAGGGTGTCAACAATTGATAACGATAGTAAAGGTGTAGCCAGTTACCTTCAGAGACGTTGGATGCGAGGTCGAACACTCCAACCGCAGGTTTGGTCAGAGCACTGGGAATCACACATAATTTCAGTTGTCGGTACCTCGAACGGGAAGCATATTGCGCATACCCAACCAGGCCCTTGCCTATCCCTTTGAAGAATCCGATGGCACCTTCTGTTTCTGCTCCCTGAATGGGCTTCGTCTAACACGCTTGAGAAGTCACGCTCATGAATTCGTCTGTTCTGCTTACCACGATGCCCTCCACTGCACTGACAACGCTGGTCGCGAGTGCTTCACTGCCTGCGGCCACACCATAACTAACAAGGCATGTCAATGGGGGGCAAGATCAGGGCGAAGGATTACTTCTTACATTGCATGACGAGGTCGATTGCGACGCTGCGACAGCCTACGTTGCGCCTGATATTCTTCATCAAATGTTGCAGCAGATAAGCCTGTAATAAGTTAGAACTATTCCGCGAACGGAAGCAAATCAACTGACCTTTGCCCAAGCTACTTGTGAACTTGGTGACACTGTCCGACAGTCCGAACACCGTCTTCTTGACAAAACTAGCAGCCCCCTGGACTTTGGATGAGAACTACCGGTAAACCAGGGGAACAGTCAACAACCTTTGCAATTCCGATACCTAGTTCCTTGTTTCCATGCATGACAACGCCGTGATACGGAGCGTAAAAGATGTCTGCTACCCCAGAGCTCACGTTCGTGAAGAGGCCCACTGGATTCCCAATGAAATCAGCAGAACCGAGAATGCGGTACAATTGTCGCAAGACATCTTGACGATAGTGGTATGTGATACGACTTTGCAGTTCAGGCATTGTCAATCGCATATCTGTGATGGCGAGAGCGTTAAGCTCGAGGGGTGCATCGTTGACATTCCCGAGTGTCATGGTCAGCGCGTTGACAACCACCGCCAAGGGGTTCCGGATGCTCAATCTTTGTCGACATAAAAAAGATTGGACAAATAGCGTGAAATTGCCACGACTTACTTCTCTTCACTGCTAACCCTTTCAGTTCGCATAAAAGATAGAGTCAACTGAATGGGTTGCAATTGGAGTACTTCAAAGTAGATATCTTGTCCGGGAGCAGTAGGTTGTGGATCGGGTATCGTCTCCGGATGTTGTATGAGCACACTGGACAACAGATGTCGATGAGCCATGACCCGAGGTTTATGTTTCAACTTACTCTTCTACATTCTCTTCCCATGAAGCGCCTTTGATTTGTGTAAGATCATAGATCGCGAAGAGAAAATCCTCATCGGCTTCAATTGTCAGGGCTTGCAACAGAATCGAACAGTATTTGACGAAGAGGACACCATGCTCTACAAAACCAATTAGACGAAAAGGAAAATAAATAAATGTTCCCCACCTTGATCCTTAAGCCAAATAATAGAGGCTTGTATCGTTGGAGGAACGGCAGCAGTTCCACTAGCTTCCTTCAAAACTGGGCTTGGTTGGAGAAGGACAGGATACAATGCATCGTGGAGTTGGTTGTCAACCTGGAGAGATCCACAGCATAGAGTAATTGCTTGTGAGACTGGGGTGTCGTTGTACTCAAAACGCAAGGACTCTATCGAGGCGTATACCACCTCAATCATCTTGCGATTGACCAGGGATATTCCTATTCCCGCAAGGTCGATCTCTACCCTCAGAGTAGGTGCAACATCCTCTGGAACCGCCTCGAAGCCCTCGACACTTCCCAGGGTGTCAGATCGGGATAGAGCGCTGATGGTCCGGTGTTTGGGCTTGTAAAGACTGCGCTCGGCAATGTAGGGAGTAATCCGCAATATTTGTTTCTGGCGGTCTGCTCGTACGTCCAGAGATAGGGCGCGTGCTCGCTGTCCATCCTGGAATGCTACTCAGCAAAAAGAAGACAAATCCAGTGGGGACGAACATGGAATTTGAATGGAACGAGAACACCGATTTCCATGATATCAACCACGCGACGCGTATTATTAACCATCAACATGAGCTTTTTCTCTCTGGCAGCAGGCTGATCCCAAGCATACGGCGTGACTGAGTGCGGTGGGAGCTTGTATCGCGAGATGCTTGATTTCGTGGCTTCTACTTCATTTCGACCCGAGTCCTAGATATGGTTGTTAAATAGCGGGGGATAGTATTTGAGATGAGTTACCCATTGGCAAACAAAAACGGTAAAATCGCTGTCATTCTCTAGTTCGAAGGGCCATCTATCCGATTCCGAGAAGGCGACAAAGATGGTGGACCCATCAATGTTTATGTCCGCAGTGACAACATCCACCTGGTTATCGTCCGATGCTTTGGGAACACGGAGGTGAACCTTTCCGATGTCTTGGACGTTGACGGGAGGGGACCTAATGATTTTGGATCAATCGTAGAATTTTTTCTTATTCTTATTCACATACCATCGTGCGTTGAGACCAGTGTACGCAATTGTGAGAAGCTGTTCTTCCCCAGTTTTCAAAATCTGTAGCGGGACACGCTCTCCTGGATCCAACACGGCTCGACCGCGCAGCAGCCCCTTGTATTCACGAAATTGAATGGGACACGCGAGGTCGTTCCTCAGGATAAACCTCGGCAAAATTGTAACCACTTTTGTAAGCTTGTACTTGCCCAGTCCCTCCGTCCACGATAATCCAAAATGATATTCTTCGCTCCTTTGTTTCATCGATGGGATTACCATTTCGGCATCAGCGGCTGGAGCCTCAAGGCCGAATACCTTGGAACCACCAGGAAAATATCAGCATTCATAGGAAGTCGAGCAGCCAAAAAGGTACGATACATTCGACCAACCCGACTCCCCAACCTTGAATACAAATGCGTGAGCATTGTCGTTAGGATGGGATAGTACTGTGCTGGCTATCAATGTGCTAGTCCGTAGGAAGGTCACGGGACTTACAGAATGGCGCAGGGGTAGCAAGAACGTCTTATGACATATGACTAACTGACACCATGATATGATGAGACTTTCTTACCTGGGCGATTATCACCAGCAACATCCAGGGGGGGGGAGACGCGATTAGATCGAACTGTCTTCACACCGAAAGGCATCCCCGACTTATTCACGATAAGGTATGGACAATAGATCTGGACCTTGAACGCTCTGCCGGAGTCAGGATATCGACTTAACGTGGAGGTGTTGGTAAGATTACGATAACATATAAGATACCGAAGCCACCAACATATAATTGAGACTCAAGCGAAGTTTGCGATTGCTTTGGTCGCGAAGTGACAACCGTGATTCGATATCAAAGTCAGAGTGGCCGTCCGTATTAATGATGGCGAAATCACTTGGTCCGAAGACTATAGAACCGTTAGGTCTGCACAAACAGAGAATCATCGTGTTCACCTGTATCTTGCAACTCTACATTCAATAGAACCAAATGATCCAATTCCACAGAGTGTACTGGCATTACGCCACCCTTCCGAAGATAACTCTTCCAATTCTGATCAGCGTTTTTATCATAGATGCGGTACTGGAGATTGTAGGGCAACAAGTTCTCCAACTCAATCGGAGCGCGAAGTTTGAGTCTGATTTTAGGAGATTTCCTGAAAAGGCCGTTAGGGAATGTTAAAAAACCGACACTAAACTTATACCGTAAAGCAGGATCATTGGAGTCCGTTTCTACACATGCCTGGAAACGGAAAGGCGCCTCTCGTGGATCGTTATGAGGACAGCTGACAGAGAGAGATCTCTTGCTAACTAGATCTTCGAATCGCAGCGAAGAACCCCAGCGATAGCCGAAGCCCTCTACAATGATGGTTAGCAGATATCGGTATGCGTCGCGAGTATTGTGCTTACGATCTGGCTGTAGTTTGATTCTACTCTGCGTAACAGCTTCGATGGGGAGTGCATAGTCTTGGCCGGGAGCTTCACGGCCATGAGTACGACAAGTGAAAAGTACTGACCAATGACTGACCGATCTTTTCCAGAGAGTACACTGGATGCCCAGTGTGGTCCACCAGCATGAGTTCCAACGGGTAGAATGTGAGGTTCTCCACCAGGTAAGTCGAGCGCAGAGTCACTATTTTGACATTGTCTTCTACAGTTACGGCGCAAAGCAGACGATCGGTATATTTCTCTGTCCGGGGGCGTAGGGAGAATGTGAATTCTCCTTCCCTGTCGACCGGGATGCCTCGAACGGCGTCCCAAGATTTTCCGACTATTTGAATCCCGATATTATGTTGTTCGGATGCCGCACCGTGCTAAAAATTGGTCAGCGGACTGCTGGAGAATGCATGGCGGACGTACTTCGCGCGTTTTCTTCCAGTCATCAAACCGCCAGTCTACGATCTGATCCTGAATCAGTTTGACCACATTGTTCTCCTGTATCCCACTACCAGTATCGCTATCCGACCAAATGAAAAGAGGAGAACCCGTGCGGTTCCGAATTCGATATGGAGCATAGCTCCCGCGGTCCCTTTGCAAAACCAATTCTCTTTCTCGCCCCAGCATGTTAATAGAAGTTATTGCAAGCTCGACGAATGTAGTGCTGAGATTAAGATCCAAGCGATCACGAGCGCCCAATGAAACTCTGAGAGCGCTTAGTGCATGGTCCTTGTTTAGCTATCACGACTGCTATCAGCGCAAACTCTCCAAGTAGTCAATAGACTAGAATTACCAGCAGCGTAAATTTCCAAGGGTCAATCACTACAAACAGATGATCAGCCGCTTGATAAATCCACGATAAAGTAGTCATACAAGGTTCCCAATGAGAATTTGTGAGATTCCAATAATTAATCTGCGTCTCTAGCATGGCTGATGCTTGGAGCTGAACCTTTCATATCAGTTTCGCGAGTTTGATCCTACCGTGAAAGGCTCACCGCGGATGTCCAATCATTGGCCATCAAGATGAAGGGCTTCACATTAAATTGGAGCATAGGCTGTTCGTGCAGGTCTCCAATCAAGATCAATCTAAAGCCATCAACAGTCCCTTTCATCTGTGAAGTCACCGTTATGTATCCTTCACATGAGCCTGCTACTGAGTTCATACCTGTTCCTTTGACATAACAATATGTGCATTCGGAAGCGTTTGTCGTGTAGCCATCATGGAAGAGGCAGATTGTATAGTTCTGGTTTTCGCGTTCGAGGGTTGTTTTCCATCGTTCACATTATCCCCGAGCGACTTAGTATACAGCTCGATGGCCTTCGTAGCGATCGTAGTGATGAGCATTATGTCACGGTATGATGCCCGAAAAACTATTTCCGTATATGAACATTCGATTGATACGTGTTCTGGCTGAGAGGCCCGACTATCAAGGGAAAATGTCAGGTCAACATCATCCAAAAAGCGCACGGTATCCGATTCTGCTCCCATCCGCATCAACGACATCCCAAGCTGGTTGACGCTGAGCGCCATGATGCTCTATATCCAGTCAGTGATCCATCCTTAACCACCCAGAACTATGCTGACCTGTTGAGACATTAAGATCTGATTAATACGAAGTCTAATAGCTTGTGAGTTGGGTTCAGTGTCGTCCTCGAGTACACTGATCGAAACGTCATGAAGCTCAAGGCGTAAGTCGGTGGTAGAGGGCGTTGAAAGTCCCTTTCTGGTTTCTCTTTCACCAGGGGCGAGGGTTCCTCGGGGCCCACTTGTGAAGAAGGTGAGAAGTGAGAAAATGGGTTCCACCGAGAAAATGATGTGAGGAGCATCAATCGTCATGATTACAAGAGCCGAGGCACCGGATGAACTGTAAAGCACCATGAACTGATTCCTTTGGTGATCTGCAGCGGGGATAATCTCCCTGAATTTGGATCCGCCAGGCCGAGTGTTGTTCATGGTGAAAGATCGCAAGATCAACTGGGTCTCTGAAGCCCCGTCGGACATTGATTTGGAACGAAGACTGACGTCACTCAGAGCAAACCGTACAATCCCGCGGTCCTTGAGATTTGCCTCGGCGGTTGCCTCTTTGTCATACAAGTGCAGTCTGACAGCAGCTACAGATGCGACCAGATCAATAGTAGTCCGGGGTCGACTATCATCGGAAGTAGATGGGACGCGGATCTCGGGTTCTAGGTTGACAAGAGCCACCGGAACATCCAGAGCAGAAATATTTCCGATACTCGGGGTAGATGCCACAGTGGAACCAGCCTGAGAACTGCCTGTAGGAAAACCGGCAAATACTCGCGGTACTGATTGAGATAGTCCAATGAGGATCTCGTATTGGATTTGAGTGAGATAAAGCTTTATATCGGATATTTTGATAACCATCTATTATCACCAGTGAGCAGGATTCATCCTACAACGTTTGAGGCTTACTCGAGTGTCCGAGATCTCGTCACCTCGAAGTTGGTCGATGTTTGTACGTTGGTAGATGTCTCCAACAATGCCGATGTCATCGACAATTTTCAGCGTGGACGGTTTCCCATCATAATATAACTCCGACACGAGCTGTAGGCCATTGAGACTTGCGGAAATCTTACTGACGTCCCCATTGAAGGAGTTGCTTGCAAAGACCTCACCGAGGCGCATCGTCACAATATCAGGAAGGCGGGTAGGGTCAGAGGGGAAGACAACGATAGGAGTCTTCACGGAAACCTCAAATTGCATGCGTTCAATTTCAGAGGCTTTTTGTACGGCGGCGTCACGAGCTGCATCATACAGGATCTTGAGCTTCGCTAGCTTTGTCACGAAGAGATATATGTCGTGAAAGGGCTGCTCAAGGAAATGAACTTTAAGCGAGCCCGCAGCCAAATGCACAGCGGATTTGATGCCGGTGTAACCTTCATCCTCGGGATCGTAGGTCTCGTATCTGAACTCCGCAAAGTTGCTGCCTTCAATGGACAAAATTTGCTTGAACTCGTCTCGACAAACATCCACGGAGCAATCGTCGCTCAGGGCCAGGCTCCCCAGGCGCCCCGTGACGCGCAAGGTATTTGACCTCAAGACCATGAGAACTGAAGCCGTTGACAGTGAAAGAGTTGCCAAGTTAGCGAGGTCGTTGATCAACACAACTATCCACTGGGTAAGCAGAAGCATTGCAACTTCATCAACCATTGCTCACCTTGGATGCTGTCTAGTTTCATCGCAATGCGCGTAGTACTGGTGGGTTGAGGCTGCATCTCGGCAATGTCTGCAGGTCCCGAGGTCTGGACGGTCGTTGAAGGTCCTTGTGGAACAAACGTAGTCATAAGGAAGTCATAGAGGGAAATAACAGGTTCAGGTGCAGCATTGAAAATAAATGTCGACAGCCGGATATCGATATTCTGTTCAATGCTGTCGTAGACTGTAGAAAACTCGGGAGAGTTTCTCTGGACGCGCAGGTACGAGACTGATAGAAGGTCCTTGTCACCAACGCCGTCCGCGTAATCTGATGAAATGAGTCGAATCGGTTCGTTGTCGTTCTGCACAATATTCATTGTCAAAGACCTTCACTGATTGTGAGCTACAATTTAGGTTGGTTAGGTGTAAGCTCACCTGAGGTTGACATCCACAGTTAGGTCGTATTTAAGGAGCACACAGCCAAGACGAAAGTGTTGAAAGGTGACATCCCCAAGCGAGCTTTCGCTCCCATCTGCGCTTGATCGTGAAATCGACGCACGTAAATCATCGACAGCGAAGTCGAGTTCGAAGATGTGCTGCCGCAATTCCGGATTCTGCTGCAGGTGTTAGTGAATGTCGGGTAACAAGCATGGAGACTATTACCTCTGAGGTCCCGTCACTGGCTTCAAAGAATACATCGTCGCGCGTACCAGAAGCATGTTCATTTTCGAATTGGTTATCATCGACGTTGTATTCCAATCCCATGGGCGAAAATAATCCCGCCGACAAAGGTAAAGCCATAGGTTCTGCCTCGATGTAGGGTGGAGATGAGTTTTGTTTAAACCTCTTCTCTGATTCATCGTAGAATTGCGGGATCGTAACGTCAATTAGCCGCATAAGTGTCTTATACTTCGCGTCTGACACGTTGACATGTAGACTCGGCAACCTCCCAGAAACCTTGAATTGCGCAAGGTTGAGAACACTTGGAACAATCGAGTTTTGAACTTGGAGTTCAATGTTAGTGCGCTCCAGAAGATGAAGGTGGTCTGCACTCTTCAGTGTGAGCGCGTCGCGACACGCTTGTAAGTTAGTGCCAATGATGAACTACGAGTTGGTCAGCACAAAAATCCATAATCCAAGGAACCGGATCACCTGCGCCGCTTCGAGCTTGAGTGTCATCTTATCATACATCAGTGACTCTAAGCGCCTGTTATAGTCTGCTTCGTTGTATTGTTGATTCTTTTTGGCTTGCAGCTGACGCATGGCATCTTTATCTGCGAGGTCACTCTCCACTGCAATATGTCCTGCATCGATGATTAAATGACCACCATCGAAGGAAGTAATGCTAGTGGAAGGTCAGATATCACAGAAGACGTATCGACTAGAACGCATACTCCTCCGGAATGATGATAACAGGCGCATTCATGTCCACTTGCAAGTCAATCGTCTTGTGGGATTGCAATGCGTATTCCAGACCAGCTCGAGTCTCCTTTCGCAAACCCTCCAGAGTCCGACTGGCAACGTTCTAGGACACAGTTAGCTTGCTAGAGAGGTAAGACGTTCATTCACTCACGAGCAATGCTTCCACTGACTCCAACTGACTTTCGGGTGGTCTCAAGAACTTCATAATGGCCTCAACGTACCCTCGGTGGTAAATGATCTCCATGTGGCGCATGCGAGCTGTGAGAGCGGTGTCTGCCCGCTGATCGAGTGGATTGCTCTCAAGTTTAAGATAAAAGAAAGGTTCCTCAGACTCCGAACGCTTCCCTGGCCTGGCATGCTTGGCTATAAAATTCTTGACTTGTACGATCTGAGGATGTAGGGTATCTTTGGTGGTTCCATCGAATACACTCAGCCCCCCTAGAGAGACCGATGCTTCGAAATTGTCCGGTCTCTGAAGGAAGTCAGCACGAAATGATTCAAAAACTGTAGATATAACGTCCGAGACTGATCCTCTCGGGTGACTTTTCAATGCAAACGACCCCTTTCGTAGCTCAGCTGCAACCCGCAGTTTGACTGCATCCCGTGGTGTTTCAAAGGAAGCTGCAATAACCGACTTTTCGTCGTAGTCGAGGATGTGGTACAGTTCCCTTCGTTGTTCCTCAGTCATGGGACTGCCGAAAGCTGCATCCTCATTTGGAACATTAGAATTCGTAGAGCCCCACAGCCAAGATGTCCAGCCGCGTGCTTGCTGTTGCTGAGCGCGCTCTTCCTCGAGTTTTTTTCGTTGCGCGATATCTTTCCGTAAACGAGACTGCGCGATGGACCTGTAGAAGCGGATGTCTTCATATGAGAGCTTGCGCTCCAAGGTTGCAATCGAGGCAGCTTCCTGTGTCACAAATCAGTGAGAATAGAAAAATCGCCCTGTTGCAGGATTCACGCACCTGTTCCCGGAGATTTTTCATGATTTTCCTTTCAAATAGTTCAACGTATCGGTTTCGGTCATCACGACGCTCCGCGAAGTGGGCCCAGGTCCATTTGCGCCGTTGCTCATGGACACCATTCAAAATAGCTGAGCCAGCGAATCGCAGACGAGCCCTTGCGGGGTTTCTCATAAAGTCTTCGTCGCTTGGTCGGAATTTATGATACTAGATGCTTGAGTCAACTGCGGTATGGCACCTACATGTAAACTTACTTGACGCTGACGAAGGTAAAAGTGGTACATGTCAACGAGAGATATGACATCGCGATATTGATTATCATCCAGAGCTACGCCGATTTCCTCGAAACGAAGGCGCACATCAAACTGAGGTGTCTTGTCGTCTACCTTGTGATTTACGACAACCTCCAGGAATTTGGTAAGACCTCGCTCCCCAATGATCAACACGTTACTTACTCGGCCCTCCCCTGACACAGGACTAAGGATAAATTGATGAGAACCCTGGTCATCACGGGAGATCTGCCAAAATGTTAGCTACGCTGTAGGTGAAATTATACGCAACAGCAGACCATATCCATAAACTTTTTTTTGACTTCATTTGGGGGAAAGCCGGCCATGGAAGGAGAATCTGTATCGAAGTATATGGCCAGTGATAGCAGATTCGACAGCTAGTCGTGATGAGCGGCGCCATGAAGCTCATATTATACTACCTACTTTATGAATTGCACCTGCGGTGCTTTCGATGAATGCTGGCTCCCAGTGTTCGTTGACTGACTGGATGGAGAAACCCGCAAGTGTAATTCCAGCCGCAAATGGATGCTACAACAATGATATAGGCCAAAGAAAAGTGAAACCCAGCGAACGTGCTCACGCCAGGGACGCTCAGTTTATCTTCATATCTGACATGAATGTTCTTGACTGTCACTTGCACATTATTGATTATCTTAGTGGTCAAAGAGGCCCAGAGGCCTTGAGACTGAGGGGAAGTATCTGCTAAACCAAGCTAGATGTTCGCAGAAGCAAGTAACAAGCTGCAAAACTGCGCACCAGAAGAGATCTCAGCCTGTCCATGCATGTGCAGTAGCTCGGCACTCTCAAGGCGTTCTTGCTTGGCAGCCTGAGTCCTCTGTTCTTCTTCTTCGAGGTCAACGTTGTCCTGCGGTGAAGGGACTACAAGGAGGTAGACATCTTCAACGAGTATTTCTACCGGCTGATTACCCAAGTTCATCCAGTGGAGGGACAAAGTGAATGTTCCGAGATACCCTGAATACAGAATTAATTAGTGTCAAGGAGCAAGTTGTGGGCTAACCTTCGAGGACGTCAACTGGGAGTCTGAACTTGTCGAGGGCGCCTCTTTTGAGACGCAGATTCTTTAGCGTCAATTGACCTAAAGATGAATGGATGTTTGCAGGAGTGGAGAAGATGATAAGCAAGTAAATGACCTTGTGCTATTCCGTAATTGACCTGATTCATATCGAGGTTCTCAACATATGGAGCGAGAATCCTGTTGAACAGCTACGCAACTCGATTTTCAATTGAAATCCGGGGATAGTGTTAAGCGAGAGATACGCACGACGTTCAAAATCTCTTTCCCTGGATCCAACCACCACCGCGACATTGTGGTGAGGGGGTTCGTGGTTGAGCGTGAAGGTGTCGCGTCGCACGGCGGTGGGCGAATAGGGCATTGACAAACTTGGAAGCGTCGTCATCCCACGTGACCTCCAATCTACTTCCGTACCAAGACCCTGAAGCTGACAATCTTTGATTTTGACCGCTCCTGCTCTTCCAAATATCCGATAAGCCTCTCTCTACGTTATGACACTCATGACGTTCTCCGGGATTGATTCAACAGCGTGAGGGCCCTGACTGTAGTTACCTCTCTGCACCTCGTTGTCACTCATCAAGCATCTATAGATAATCTTCACTGTCATCCAAACCGGAACTTTCTGTGCTTCCTAACCAGGTTCATCAACTGAATTGTGCATTCCTAGGCACAACTCAGAGATAGGCTGACAGTGGTTACATCTCGGACGTTTGGAGCTTACTACTATGAACCAGGCCCATCAGCTGGAACTCAACGATGGTTACAACTATAACCGCAAAACTGTAGGCCAAACTTTTGATCCCTCAAGTCCACTTCGATCTGTGTTTACAATGGCGTTAAACCAAATAAAGCTAATAGAGCAGAAGGGAGCCGTCGCAGTACTACTGGTGGGCGCTCGACATATCCCGCAAGCTGTCAAAGAGCGGATACGTCCGAGTCGGCTTACTTGGAGGAAAGAATATTGCCGAAGTAGCTGGAATCTAAAGTGAGCGAGTCAGAAGTTCGTTACGAGGACAGCTCAGTTGGTAGAGCCCAACTTATCGAGACTTTTGTAAACACTCAATGATTGTTCATTGAGCGCTTAGAATTACTGGACCCGCAGGGTAGTATTGGCAGATTGGTCATGTGAACCGGGGCTGCGAGCCAGAAAGGGAACCGATAAATTCTAAGGTTGCCCGAAGAGGTAGCATCCCGTCCGGAAGCCGTCGAAGTAAGGTAGTTTGCTTTCATTGGCAAGTTTGTGGAGGTGCTCGACCTCGCTCCCGTCTCGGACCCCCTCGCGAGACTCCATCTCCCTCGCCCACATGGAAGTATCGACACCACAAATAGTGCTACGTGCCACCACAGCGTGGAGACACGACAACAACAACAAGACATTGATAACGAGACAACAACAATGAGACAGTATAATATCGCGCCCCCATGACATGAGGACCACGAACGCGATGACGACAATGGACGCGACGACAGCGCAGCGGTGCGCCATCGTGCCCTCCGACGTGATGACATGACAATGTGACGACGGTGACGAGCTGGTAGCACCATGAATCCACGATCGTCCTCGCGCTGCTGTCTCACTCCTCCATAATCCTCATCCCATCC
>JBBPLX010000162.1:0-42416 GCA_038090015.1 Leccinellum albellum | reverse complement strand
CTGCTGCGAACCGGTTTCAAGCTGTGATTCAGTTTCTGAGGAAGGAATTGGGATGGAAGGCGGGAGACCCGTTGGTTCGTGGTCACTTGTTTCTGCTGGCATGAGTTGTTGATCCCCGTTTCGTTTTCTCTCTCTCTTTCAGTTCACGTATATCAACTTGGCGTTCTCTCCTGCGCCAGATGATACGGTGTCTAACCTGTTCAAGGTGACGTACGGCTCGATCGATGTTGTTCCTTGTTTGCTTACTGGGCCATTTGAGTAGTCGTTTGCGACTGACGGACATCTCATCGTGAATTATAGGCAAGTCACATCTCTTTCTGCCTCGTTTCCACCCGAGTTCAACCAATCAATGATTCTCCGCACAGTACGACGGCAGCGTGGGGTTGACAGTGATGTATTTTCCGCCTGCCTCGCGCGCGCTCGCTCGTGGTGTCAGCCTCTGCATGCAGTAATCTCCACATCGGCTAGTGGGAGAAGCTCAGTCAGGCACTACTGTGATTATCATACTCGGTATCCGCCATCACCCATCGCGATGATGACATGGTGCGATGATTCTCGTGATTTCGTCTTACATGTATACATGCAAGTGTTTATTTGAAAGGAGAAAGCCTCTCTGAACGATATATATATATCCATTTCGCATTCCTTGAAGAGACCTGTGTTTCATGGCTACATCCTGCTATACCATAGGGTAAGCAGGGATGATCTAAATGGGACTGTGCCTGCGGCAAATGTCACCTGTTTGATAAAGGAAGACGCCGAGCTCGATAGGGTGATATACCAAAGGTTATACACAAGATTGACCTATCCGTGGCCACGATCCCAGAAACTTCTTTGCGAATATGTCTTATTACGTTCTCCCACATCCTCGATCTACAACTGAGCAGCCTCTACCTGGCATGCTCCGGATTTGCATCACCGACGCGTGATGCATCAGCATGCAACCCCGTGGTGTTGCTTAGACGTATACGTGGCGCTGACAAGGTGTTTTCCAGCCTCCGATGCCGTCGTAGCAGCTACGTCAGCCAGAGTTGGGTTTAATGGGTCATATTGCTTAATCAATGTCCATCGATGGTTGAGGCCTACTGCCATCTCGAGTTCAAGTTAACGCTAGGCCCTTTTCATTGTTTTTTTTTTCCTCGGCGACGTGGGTACCGGGCACTCTGGGGGAGAACTATTTGACTCGTTGAGAGGTCGGGTCATGCTCGTTCGGTGGCGTGGCGGCCGTTTGTGCAACCAGGGTTCCGCGGTAATGGGTTGAGATAGAAGGGCTCTTGTTTTCGATGCGATGCTGTTCAGCATCGATCATATTTAGATCGGATGGGCTGCTATTCTCCTCGACGTGCTGTGGAGACTCACCAATGATTTTGAGAACTTCCGAAACCATTATACGGATATGGGGGAGATGGATCTCGGGTGTATCGATGCTGTGTGATCCGAGCCAGCATATGGGAGTCGCTGGCGTAGAGTGACAAGAGAGGCGCTGTAATCGAGAAGGCCGTAGGGGATCTTGATCGATTCTGGGGAAAGGCGCAAGATATCTCTTGGAAGCTGGAGTTGAAAGAGTGTGTGTACTGGTGAAGAGACGGCGACTTACAGCATCTTTGAGGAAACCGGCGGGAGTAGGCGCCTTGGGTAACCCAAGGAGGGCGACAAGGTAGTTACTCTTGGAGGGGGTGTCGCCTTCGTTGATACACTCCAGACTAGGACCTGGCAGAGAAAGTTGCCGCCGGTGAGGAATATCTTGGTGAGCTTGTCATAGTGATTTGCCACATGGCTGGGTGGGGCCCCCTTTTGGCCATAACGAGGGGGTTGTGAATATCATCGATGGAGCGGAATACCTATCGCCAGTGCTGGAGCTCAACGGAGGTGTTGAGTGAGTGTCGAGGTGGTACTGGAGGATGTCCTGGTCCGACCGATAGGTTGATGGAGTGGGCTTGGTGTGCATACATGGAGGGTCTCAACTGGAGGGCAGGGGTACTACTTGCCTGGTAAATGATTGCAATAACTTGCCCACAAGAATTTGAGCCGAGTGACCAGTTCGCACGGAATAAACAAACCACAAAGACGTTCACCACGACGCACCCACTTTACAAGCAGAGTTTTCCTTCCCCACGTCGGTCTCGCACACTACTGCACCGATAGCTTCGCAGTGATAGTTTGCCGCACACCAGCCAGCCGGAGGACTCACATAGCACCGCCCCGTCGTTGGCGTCCGCACAAACACATAACGCCTCGTACGCAGGCTGGATATCATCTCAGTTCACGCTTTTGACACCCCGCACAGCGCACCCCGTATATGCGTAGTGTGTGCTCACTGCCCTTTCGACCACTTCGTTCTTAAGGTAGGTCAGCGTGGGTACGTCTCGCATATGTATTCGCATGTCTCGGATTCGGCAAGCGTGCCGTTGTGGTTTCCTGCGACGAATGTCGTGGTGGGTGAGGCTGCATGCCCACTCGTCGCAAAGTTTGGCGAGTGGGCAAGGTAGAATGTTGCCTCCAGGAGAGGTGGTTGCGCGGCGTGCGTGTTGTGGGTGTTAGAGATGCACAGATGCATTGTGATTGACTGTCTGTGGCATCTTCGGTGTTCAAGGCTATCGCTGATCAAAGTCCTATCTAGACATCGTTGGTATACTACTTTGCTTGCTACTTTGCTTACAAGTTTACGTCCATCTGTTCGCGTACCTCGTCGTTGGGCACATCCAAGTCATCCATCAGTGTCTGGAGTCCCTCCAAAAAGACTAACTTTTGCTCCGCCTTTATACGTTCGTAGAGCCATGGACAGTCGATGTTCATACACGCGTTTGGCTCGCTTGACGCGGTCTGAGCGCAAGACGAGCACACATGCTGCGCGTCCAGGAGCCGTTGTTCACCTTTTCGCAAACGAGACAATAAATTGGGTATTGTCACTTGAGGATTGGCATGGCAAACATCACATATACCTAGAAAAGAAGCGTCGACTTAGCGTTTAGTAGACGCACGCAACCCAACACTTAGCCAAGCCTACCATCTGAAGCCTCGCCACTACACGCCAGACAGCGAGCACTCTGAAAATGTTCGTCGATCTTGAACCTGTTCGTGTTGATACGTGCACGCTTTTTAGGCGAGAGCGCAAGCGGGTCCCGTTCGTCAACCGTGATCGTTTTTGGCATCTCGTCATACCAGGCACGGACGTCCGCACCTACGAGATTGAGGACTCGCTCCAATGGGGGTATCAGAACCCTGGAGATGTAATATGACGCGTCGATGCGCAGTTGCCTGAATTTCCATGGTAGCTCTGGTAGGGTTTCTTGGCATAACTGCACGCACTTGTTTGCCAGAAACTCTTCTGGCGTGATGGCTCTCTCTACGAGCCGTGTGCGCGGATCACCGCGCACGATGACATATGGCACGCGATCACCATACTGAGTTTCATCGTTCTCATCCTCCAAAAGTCTTCGCGCCGCTACTGCAACGCCAGGTGGCGGAGGACCCTTGTCACTAATACAGTCGCTTTACCCATCCGAAAGAATGACAGTGTCGAATTCTCACCTATACGTCCCCATTTTGACCTCCTTGGAAAAGATGAAATCTTGCAAGGATATTTTGTTGCGCAAGATTTTCGACCATGTCTTGCAACAATAACTCTTGACCTCGCTCAAATCTTGTGTACGGAACAGGATCCTACAACATGGATGGTAAGTTTTGAAGGAAGAATGCTGATTTGCGATAGATCCTAACGAACTTCAAACAAGTCTCAGTCATCTTCGCCTGAGCCGGCACGCCGTCGCGTCGCACGGTTTCAATGCCTTTAGCATCAAAGACAGGCTCAACTTCGTCGGGAGTCTCGTATTTAAACCCGACATATCGCTTCTTCGCCATGAGCACGCATGGCAAGTACACCTTGTCACGCCGGTGAGTCTCACCGTGGATACCCCCAGTATCGTTCTTACCTTTTCAAACTTGAGCTTGATAGGCGGTGGGTTCATGGCCGTTATCGCATCTGCAATCTCGTATCCAATCTTGAACGCCTGTTCTTTTGTCTTTCCCTTGAGATAGACGAAAACCGAGTCCGTATCCCCGTATACGACCCTCGCTCCCCATTTCTCCGTCGTGTCGATGATGGAGATAGCCTAGATCCCAGCAAGCGAAATGATGTGGGTAATACTGATGCGAAGTTGAAATTATCTCCCGACACGTACCTTTTCGAGCGTCTCCCGACCACTCTGTACGATACTGTCTGCAATCTCCACTGCAGGCATCCGCCCCGAATACGTCGCACTTGTGTAACCATATGTGACGTTGGCGATATACTTGAGCCCGAGCTGCCGAGCGTCTAGTATGCGGCTAAGTGCCTGTTGGTCCCAACAACGATGAGATGCAGTCTGTAAACGCGGCAGAGAACGTCACCTTGTCGTTTTTAACGTTCTTCATGGCTTGTTTTACCATCACGCGTGTGTCCAGTAGTTCAGTCAACATCCGGCCCAACAAACCCTGCCGTACGATAGGCTTCACATACATGATCCCGTTCGGTGCGACTTGCGGGGAGTAGTGAGTGAACGTTCATGAACACACGTGTTAAAGAACCAACGAACTTGTAATGTGATCTTTAAGCTTCTCTAGCAGACCAGGCGGGAGATTAAGATCCGTCACGCCAAGCTTATTTCGCCCCTGGAACTCAGTGACGCGACCCAGACACGTCGAGTAGCAATAGTTGTAGGCAATCATGATCGATGGATACAGAGATTGAAAATCCAGGACGAGGAGAGGTCCGTTATAGAACGCGGAGAGAGGTTCCATGATGAGAGGCATGCATTCTGCGGCATTTTGTTTGCCGACCTGAGTTCCCAACATTCAACATTCTTGGGCTGGACGATTCCATGACGAAAACGTACATCTTGTTTGCTCGGCGACAAGAGAACAAAACTCTCCGGCTTCGCAATACGAAACATGAAAGATTCTACTTTAAATTGTGATCCGCGGCTGATGACAGAGTAGAAATCCACTCCAAAAACGCGCGCAAATTCGCTGTTATCGACATGTCAGCCAGTCTAGCAAGATGGCACTATCTAAAAGACCGACAACTTACGCAGTTTTCGTGATGGTCTCTGCTTCCTCGAGAATCTCGAGTGTCATTGCAGTGCGGTCGCGCAAAAATCGCAGCATTTGGGCACGGTGGACAGGACTCTCGCTATTATACCATGCAGTCAACGTGGTTGGCGTATAGCGAGGAACCCTACGAACGGTTAACAGTCAGTCACAACGATGTCAGCATGCTTAAACTACGGACCTCTTGCGTAATAAATGGAAAACCACATTCTCAAACGAATAGCTGCTCAGGGTTTGCTCGCTGCGCATAATCCTCCAGACGTTAAGTACATGTCTTCCAGTGACATTGAATGTAGTAGTTGTTCTGATACCCCATTCGTCGGTCCCACCCTGTGACAAGGTGGTCGGCGCGCGCCCAATTAATTCGGAAATATCAAGTCCTGCAAGCGTCAATGTAGTATCTGACAAGTGGAAAGCATCCTATCATACCGTATCGGGATCCACGTGAACTGAGGTAACCCCAGGACGCAGCTTGTACTTCCCAGCCCACAAGAATGTCCGGATCGGCATCAACGATGATATCAATAATTCGGTTGATCAGCTCGAGTTCGTCTTGCACTGCTTCAAGGGAGTAGTCGCGCAAACGGCGAGGGTTCAACAGAGGATTTTGAACCACCAGAATACCCTGATCGAGTAACCCGGAATGCATGTTATCACCACCTAGTGCATAGAAGATGGCGACGATACTATCCTGGTTTGCGTCGGGCATGAGATTCCCTCGAGAAGGTGCTATGCAACACTTTTAATATAGCTCGAGATGGCTGGGGGATGGGGCATACCGAAAACTTCTAGAGAGAACAAGGTCATATACTGACCTTCGCGAGTGTTTAATTCAGAACGTTTTGCCGGTAGGGACCGCCATCCGAAGACATTTGTTGGCGTTCGCCCAGAAATCTAGTAGAAAGTGAGTTTGACTGCTGGAGGACCATGCGAGGGTTACTAGCCTGTGAGTCATATGTAGCAGATTTACTTGGCTTTAACGGGGTTTCATCCAACCACTTCTTAACTTGTCGGACACTCGGAGGTGTGCTGGCGTATTCCCATCCACTACATGAGGCTGCAAGCCTTCTGGCCTTGGAAGAACAGGAAATATGAGTGTCGCTTCCCTGCCATTCCTGAAGAGCATCCAGCCCTTCCCCACCCTTGAGACGATAGACCAGACCGGCATACTCTCTCGGGCCATCCGGGACATCAGCTTTCTTGGAATAGAATGGATCGCGATACGCTTGTCTCAAAAGCCCAAGTTGTTCCAAGGTGCTCAGCAACTCCAATGTAGAAGGTGGTCGAGGGGCATACACGAAACTCCGACCCTTGGACGACCAAGACGAGGACCGCGGTTGAGAATTGTACGACGCCCTAGGTAGGGATGACAGCACCGCTGAGCAATTGAATTGTGGAGTGTTTTCAACTGGCTCTTGTTCAAAGGTACTGAAAAAAATATCGAGAACAAACATCACTTCGTTGTAGCACAACGCTTACGGTAGAAAATCCGGTTCTTCTTCGTGGATCGAACCTGGAGTGGTCGGAACGTGATCAGTGGGCGACGTTCCTAGGCTTCGGGGTGAATGAGTCATTGTCATATCTCCGATTTGGCTATGCTGCACTGACCATCGCCAGAGAACGGAAGTGGAGGGAGCGCCGTTTGTAGGGGTATCTACTGACGGTTGTTGAGGACCTGCAGTGCTACGGAGGGTGTCAATATCACAGTCAGATTAATGACAGCATAGAGCCTTTACTCTGGTATCGTGAAGACGTCGCGAGTGGATATTTGTTGTCCCCTATATAAATTATTCAGAGTCAAGATGTGTGAAATGCGATTCTTTCTGACTTGGCTGGAGTTTCTGGATCATAGATGTCCATAGAACGACTGCGTGGTCGTTTCTGCCTATTGAATCTGATGAGCGAACAACTCCGGGAGAAATATACACAATACCTTGTCTGTATTATTCGATTCCAAGCAACTGCGAAAGGGTTTTTGATGACGGGTGATGCTTCCTCCACTCCAAGTAGATTGGATGGGCTGTGATTCAGTTAGGATGACAATGCAGAGGACTCTGAGTTACTCAACACTCACTTCTCTCTTGACTCGACATCTTCGTGGTCCTCGCCTGAATGGACATCGGACACAACTTCTTCCGATGGCTGGAGAATTTCATCCACTTTCTCATCATCAGCCTGTTTCGGCCAATCCCCTTCGACTAATTGATTGATATCCTGGCTCGATAGTATTTCCTCGTCGACATCTGCAGCCATATCTGTTGAAGCACCATCACCAAACCACGATTCACCTTGGCTAGACTGTGCAAATGGATTTTCCGTATTCCCGGCTTCAGTCAACTGTGGGGCGACGTCCCAGTCATCGGAATCAGACCGGCCGGGTTTCCAAGTTCGCCACTCCTGCTCCCAAAGCGCCTCCACACTTTCGAACGTCGTCATGACCCATTTTTCCCAACCTGCTTCGCTCTCCACTATCTTTTGACCATCTTCTTTTTCACTCTGAATCTTAGAGCGTAATTCGTCCCACCATCGTGCCTCGGCCACCCAATCCCCGCCCTTCCCCCTGGATGATTTGCTCAAGTCGATTGGTACCTTGGGTGTGGGAGACAAGCCCCTGGCGATTCGGCGATGACGCTCATCTTCCCATAGTTCACGGACACTCAAGACAAGAGGGTCGGATGATATTGCTGGCGCTGGAATAGACAGTTTGTGATGCAGACTCCGCGCAGAAAGCTGATGGCGGTTGAGTATTTGATGAGCAACCACATCAACTTCCAGTGGCATACGAGATTGTCGAAAGTAGGGTGATATCTTGAGCGCGTTAGATGCATCCAGGTCGGGATCATCCTCTTCAACACCACGTTTCCAGGCCTGGCTGAGGTTGATCCAACCACATCCGTATAAGCCGAAGTCGCTCAGGAACTGAAGGTGATAGCTCAGGTGACTCTCGTAAACACGAAATTTGGTGTGCATGACTGTGCCTGCTCGCAATACGTTCACAGCTCGGTTAACAAGGGAGGGATTTGCGATGAGAATCTTGAGGAATGGCGTGTAGGAAAAATGAAATCCGTAAAAAGGTATTCCTTTCACGAGGATGATGGCGCGAATACACTGGGAATTTGGAGAACCGGGATTGCATTTGAGTGAGAGTGCGATAGCATGATTTAGGGATAAGAACAATTGAGCAATGTAATGTTTAACTAGTTTGAAATTGATGAGTGAGTAATTAAGGACGAACTAGCGTGCTTACCGTGGTCTGGGGTCACGCTCCCAGGGTACTCGACATAGAAATACGGATAGACCTGGTGGACATGGACGCACGCTTTCTCACCAGTAGAGGATGCGCCGTATATACGAATGACGGGTACGCGGGATAGCGAAGCATTGTCGAGTGGACCTGGAGGAGCCAAAACGTGATCAATTTGGTTGATGAGGACACTGAGTGAGCGAGGTTCCTCAAGATGCGACATGGTTGTTCATCGCAACTTTGGTAGAAAGTGGCAGTGCTACTAGGGCCCGTTTGTGGTACTTACGGCCCGAGCGGTCCTTCAAGGAAGCTTCCTTCCACGGATCAACGGAGGTAGTACCTGAACAGCTTTCTCATCCAAACTTTTCACTGTGCCTCAACAAGTTCAGACAGATAACGTATACCCCACCAGGCTCGACGGAATATTTCAGTATGATGTAAACTGTAGACTGGGACCAAGGCGCTCGCTGAGCTCCGGTGATCTACCCAGACCGACGATTATTATCGTCACTCTCAACCTTCTATCACTGGCAACATAGGACCTAGAATCTCACTGATCAGGCGGACAAAAAACATACCTTTCTTCATTGGAATCAAAGCGGACTGTGAAACACCTTTCATCTTCCGACACACATGAAGCAAGTACGTTGCGCGACTGTTTTTCCACCATGAGACCCGTGCCTGTGCATCATTTTTACGCAGAAGATTTCGCATGTCTGTGCACTAGTCATTCAGTCATCTTACTTCCACTTCTGAGTGCGCCGGATTTGTGCCAATCACTCAGAGTCCTCCCCTGAAGGTCGAAGTTCAGTATACGATACGCTGACTCATAATGCATGACGTGGAGTCGAGGTCGCTTGCACCCCTCCTAGCCAAAATCCATGCTGATGATGCAAAATTCTCATAGTGCATGAATACTTGTGTGGTCGCGACGCTATGCGTTATGAGCGAGTGTCCTTCAGTGACTCCATAATCTCACACACTACTAGATCGGCCACATCACACTTCCGCGACGGCTTGAGAACATTCATTTATTTAATCGTGTCTCCGCATTCCATCCTGGGGCCGGCACCCATTTTTATCTAAAGTTGTCATCCAAAATGGTACGTCATCTCCGCCGTCTACCCTGCAATGAGCGATTATACGCGGGGGAAATCCCGGCAAGAGCTGAGAGATTTGCGGACTATTCATGTGTTCCTTGAGGCAAATGTATCATCAAAGTTGGTCACGACGACACCTGAACTCCTCCATTCCGTTCGACTGTATGTTATCTACCATTGGAGCAAGGTACGAAGTTTTGTGACGTTCCTTGGCTCGCTTATTCTCTAATATCCATTCAAAGAGCCCACTAATCATTTCCAAAGTAACCTCACGTTCGGGCACATCACCTCGGGTATTGGACTAGCACGCAACATTCAGCATGATCTGGTAGCACGTCGGAGGAGAACACAGGAGAACCTGTTAAAGCCGTCACCTGTGTGTGCATTGTATTGACGCAGCGAGACCTCGAGGCGCACGGTTTGTCATCCGTGAATGATCCGATACTATCTCATGTCCATAACAGCCTAGACCCGCCAATCAGAGGACAAGACGCGGACATTCCCATCTATATACTACACGATTTGCACACCTCCGCCTTACGTGAGGGAACGAAAGTAAGCGTGTTTTTTTTTTTTTTTTCATCCATGCACCAACAATTGAACATCTTGTCTGCACGGTCAGATTTGGTAGCGTAGCCTCGAACAATAACTCTCCCCCCAGATCCAATTATCGACTCTTTATCCCCGAAAAACGTCGCAGTGGCTTTTGGTACAGGCACATATCTTTTTTTTTGTTCTGTGGTCTCCGACTTCCCCTGAGGTAATGTAAGATTGACCAATTTGGCCCCCATCACTTCCCAAACCGGTTATCGGCACAAGCATCATAATTTGCTGCTCATAACTTCTACAGGTCTTGGACTGTATTGCACATTGTACTGAGACCTTGGAGGGTGAGTAACGCAGACTATCAGCTTATGTGGTTGGCTCATCGTACAACCTGGTCTAGGATGGGTGGTTGCGACCGATGCCAACCTGGGCCCCCTGCCTGCTAGTATCTTACAGATATGACAGGGATGAGAAGGCAGACAGTGTAAATTTGTGGGCCGCCTTGCGGTGGGAACTGTGATCGCGCTCATGCCTCATGAACCATGTGAGACTTCCGTAGATTACCTCGGATGTCATATCCCTCCAGGGCAAGCGCGCATCCTCCGGGTCCAGGTTTGCATCAAGTATACACAGGATCGAGGTATAAAAGCCCCCTAGCTCATCTTGAACCCACCAAACACTCCAGTACACGAGTTCTTACAACAGCTCTCATATTCCCGCCACAATGCGCTTCTTCGCCATCGCTTCTCTCCTCTTCGCCGCTGCGGTCAGCGTGTTTGCTACTCCAGTCGTCGAACGCCAGAGCGGCGGACCCGCCTCGGCTGCCGTCGTTCTGACCAACCTTGCCAATACCATCACACCTTCCACAAACCTATTGCGTGAGCAGCATGCCCGTTCTCATTTCTATTGGCTTGCTGACGATCATGCAGTTTTTGCCACCTCTGATAACGCGACCCAGGATACCCTGACCCCCATCATTGGTGATATCAGCTCAGCTGTGACTGGTGCGGTTAGCGACTTGGGCTTACTTGTTGGGCAACCCCTCGATGTCATCTTGGCTTCTGTGGACGGTACTACTATTCTCACGGCGTCTGAAATTGCTACCCTTCTTTATGTTGTTGTTGGCGTGCGTCTCTTGTTGTCGATCGTGAAGCAGTTCAAGAACTCACTTAACCACCATACAACAGCTCATCTTCACGGCTTCTAACGCGGTCCTTCTCGTGGTCGACGAAGCTATCGAGCCTATTATATTCGCGTTGTTGGGTGCACTCGGGCAAGTACTACTCCATATTGCGGTATAAAGATCTCTGACAAGCTTCCGATTTAATAGGGAAGTGGTGTTCAGCTTGATGTCTATCCTCCTTAGCTTGGTCATTGGGCTGCTTAGTCCCTTGTTGATCTTGATCTCGCCTATTGAGTCCATCATCACAGGCCTTGGTCTCACCACCCTTCTCAACGAGCTGCTCGGCGGTTTGTTGTAAGGTGGCTAAGCTGTTCATACCATGCTGGTGCACGTTCCACTGAGTGTGAGAAAGGTGTGGGAGGAATGGGTTTTGAAATTTTGGCTCTCCAATTTCCGCATTGTTGTGATCTTTATTCAACGCTTTTACACCTGTCGTCAACATAGATTTTCCACAAGTGCAAGCTGGAGAGAGTGACTCCCTCCTGCTGATGTCTGAAGCTTTTTTGTACATAAAAGATATTTTGTAGTTTTATTCGAGTTGGTGTCTAGAGGTTGAATCAAACTACGTTTGCCCCGCTATAGCCTGTGGTATGGAGTGTCTCCCAAGTAGCACTTCGCATCCGCTTTCCCTAGCACTCTCTTCGCCTCGATGAGCTAGTTCTCCCTACCTTTAACATCAAAATTTTGGTCTGATGGGTTAGGTCTACTGCGGGTTGCACCTACTGCCGCGGAATGGGCTCCTTCTGCTGAAATGGCGCTCCATGCAGGATCACAAATGAGCAAATCCCTACCGCATGCTCCAGTTGCCGATCTCGTCAGGCATTGGTCGGCGATTGTCGAGGCAGTCGTGGTGCAAGCGCTCGTTATTGCCATGACGTGAATATGAGCCAATCAAAACCAACTGTGCGTACCTGCGTATGTCAAAAGACGAGGTTGCCAAATTGAGGTCATCGTGAATCGTGATCAGATCGTGAATGAGCCTGCCGGGCCAGACTTTTGCATTCCTCTGAGCGAGTCAGCGCTCAGCGCTCAGCAGTAACTCAGAGTTGATTATTCTTCGCGGAAGTGCTTGCCTGGATTTTCCTTACCGCACCATTATAACGCCATCATTCTAATCAAATGTGGGTAAACCTAAAAATGATACTCTTGGAAATACGGGATGTTGGACTCTGCAGATTGCAAGCGGTTTGGATTCGCGGACCGATCCTCCGGTATACTAGCTGGCAGATGATCGCTGGGTTTGAAAAATCTACACTTTGCATTCTCTTTTTTTGGCCCAGTGTCTACGGTCGCTCCAAGTACTGTAAGTGCAAGCACAACAGTGTATTGCGAATCAGATTCAAATGATACTGATACATGTGCTTTGGCCGGCCATTTGCGTTATATGTTGACTGGTTTGCAGATATCTGACAACTCACTCGACACCTCCGTGTACGGTGTAAAGTGTTGGTTTCCTGACACAGAAATACTTCTCCTATCACAATGTCTGGACCACCGCGTGCATCAAAGTCATTGCCTCTGTCAACCCCAACCCAAGATTCACCTACTTTGACACTGCCAGACGAGGAGAGGCAGTGGGAATACAAGGACTGCATATCATGTAGAGTCGTCGGGACAGGCGCGCTTGGCTTGACCGGTTTATATGCGCTACGCATGGCTCGTCCACGAGCGCCAGGAGGCGTCTTTGGGAAGATGATGATGGCTGGTATTGGGGTTGGTGAGTTGACTTAACAACTTCCCGATCCACTACAAATATCGTCGTGTCGAACCACTGGTGTGGGGCCAGTGGAGCCAAACTGAGTGGACGCATGCTGATATGTTTCCATTTTTTTTACTCCCTTTTCTTAGGGTTTCTGGCGGGTAGTGTGGTGAGATGGAATATGACCCCTACCGAAATGCTGGGAACGTTTGCCAACCAGTTCCGTGGTGCTCCGCGACAGCCTGGCTCGTAATTCAGCCAACGATCTCTCGCGTAGTTTTATATAATTTCCATCGGGAATAACTTTGTTAACATAGTCAGCCTTGGCCCGGAGCCCACAACGAGAATATATACGATGACGGCAGATACCCTCGATGTCGGGTCGAAATAGGATGGTAGGCCCTTTGTCCCCGTGATCCACTAAGTGCTATCGCGACTAAAAAAAAAAAGGATTAGAAATTCATTTCACAGACCTGGATATCTGTGAGTGCTTGTTCGAACACAAGACAGAATTAGGGGTCATTTTTCCATTCATGATAGATCACGTAAGCACCCAAAAGGATTTCATTGTCTCAAACAGAAGAGGGCAGACGATCATCGGATCAACGCCTTCCCCAACCATTCTCTGGAGACTCGATCCTCGTCACCATGAAAACATCTCCCCGCTGGAACGAAGAATTTTGGTGGACTCATGTCCTGAGCCACTCGAAATTTTACCATAGTGGGTAAGTTTGGAAAACATGTTCAGACGCAATCATCATTTTTCACCTTTTTCGTACAATAAGCGATAACCGAGTGGCTCAATCCCCTGCTTGGGACTTTCATCGCGATTGCTTTCTTTACAGGGTAATTTCGTGTGGCTATGAAAAGTTGCTCCGACGCAATCACTCATCCCGTGGTCAAGATGTGGACCGCTGCCAAGAACCCTATAAAATGGCAGCTTTGTTCATCCCCAGTACTTATCCCTTGTCATTCGTGTATTCTCCCCAGCCCTCCTTACACACACGTCTATACCCTGTCTCTCATCCTCATCCATTCTCCTCGTATACCACTCTCCTCTTCCGCTGGAATTCATATCTTACACCATGACAAGACATGTCTCCCCTGTATGTTCTCATATATGATCGCGCCGATCTGTCACTCATCTATCTTATTCAGACACCCGTAGATTGTTCTGTTTGTGGGACGACAGTCAGCCGCAAATCTGACCTCGCGCGGCACATGGAACTTCACGATCCGAGCAAGGAGAAGTCGTGCGTAGATCACCAACATCATCTTGTGATGACGCGAGGCTGATCACACGCGACAGAAAGCATCCTTGTCCCTATCCGGGATGCACTTATAAGGCGCGTCAGCGTAATAATCTCAAGACCCACTTGAATACACAGTGAGTGTATACGAATAAAGCAATACCCTTTTGACTGAATCGCGTGGTAGCACTGGTGAACGTCCCCATAAATGCCCGGAGGTTGGTTGTGGCTTTTCCACTGGCGACCCAGGCTCCCTCACGAGGCACCGCACACGTGTCCATGGACACGAACGCAAAGAAAACTCAAGAGGATGTAGACAGGCTACCACCACCCGGAAGGAAACACGTCGACAGCGTAGGACTGCCCCATACCCTCCAGTGGCCTCGACCTCGACGGACAGATCGGTTGGATCCGCTTCTCCACTCGACCCATCCCTGGAAGTACTTGGGACTTCCGCTCCTGATACATCCTGTATCCTTGATCAAACTGCCTCTCTTCCTGCGCCCGCTGGCAGCCGTGTGGACGGTCGGGATGTCAAGAATGCATTTGCGGCATACAGTACCGAGTTGATCGCCAAACACCCGCAAGTCGATGATTCGATTGTCCCACCCTATACTCAGATACAGAAATATCTCCCTCCTCTATCTGGATTGATGACCGGGACCATAGTGCCTGCGGATATGTATTCACAACTGCCCGCACTCGAGCAGACTCGGCAAGGGAACTTCTCAACCTTTGACCAGCTTCTACTTTCCAAGCCTCTCCCTGAGGGGACTTTTGATGGAAACACGGATACATTGTTTGAGAACTTTCTCTCGCAGTTCGATCACATGCAAGGTACAGGATCATCTACTTTATCCCATATCATTCCCCCGGTGCAGTACCCCATCTACGATCCGCCTGCACCCCTTCCGGCACCTCTTCTCCCCACAAATGAAGTTCAACCATACAACATGAACGATTCCCATCTCCCTACTCCAGCGACTCTCCCAACTTATGGAAATTCGTACGCGGCTGAAAGCGCAGATCAGTACGGTTATCCCACCAGAGCAACGTCGTTCGATGTTCCATTCTCATACACCTTGCCGTCTGTTGCATCGGATATGGGTGCTTACTCTCAAACACCCTACCAAACGTACAGTTATTATTCCACGTCGGTGGAGATGAATGACTTGCAGATGTAAGGGTCTGGTTTCCGGTTGCTCTGATGCATTTATTATCTTCATTTTATTCTTTCTTTCATGATCACCAGTTGCTCCATTGCATTAAACATCATCATCATCATTCTTTTTAAATCCCTAACACGCTTGCATCATTTTTACACAAACACCCATCTTCATTGCATTTCCTTGTTAATTGGCATCATACATGGTAGGTATGTTATTAGATATGTATTCATGACGCTCTCGGATGTATTGTTTTTTCGTCTCCAATCTTTGTTGAGTCAAGGTCACGTGCAAAGGTTCAGGAGGCCACTGAGCACGCCATGAGGTTGTCTCACACCAGAGTCACAGCTAGTCAAAGCCTGTGTATCCGCAGTCTCTGTCCTTTATATTCTCCGCTGACACTTTGGTCACCTTCGAGTTCACATTCAATTCCAAGTGTCAGTGACACGAACATTGTGATACCCGAACGCCACAATCTGCTACTAGAGGTCCCGTGGCATAAATCGACGTCCTCGCAGCACGTTCGCTTTCTTGATGATCCTCCAAGATGATTCATTCCAGCTCGGAAGCGACGTCCAACTCGCCCACTCCGATCAGTCCATTCTCAACTTATTCTCGCCTCAGCGAGGCCACCTCAGACGGTCAGTTCGAGTCCCTCTCAGTTGCTCTTTCGTCGCTGAGTCTTTTCTGTTTTCTTGTAATTCCATGACGCGTTCCCGCGTTCCTAATGATCGGTTTTCATCTCCGTGGTATTACATGTCATCCATCTCGAATTCATTACTGCCTACAGAAGCACCCGACCTCGGTGCCTTCAACACCGTCTTCCGCGAACTCCAACAATTTCAGATCGGTCCTCCACGCATACTTCAAACGACCTTTCCGGCGCTCGCGTTACACACGGACCACGACGAACCTGAACCTGAACTAGAATCGACATCTCCACGCTCAGCGCTCCTGTCAGCACTTCCCACTGATTCGGAAGCGAATGCAGGCTCGACGGTATGGACGCAGGGCATAATTGCGTCATACTTTGATCCGTCGGTGGCGAGTGGACAGACCAGGAGTGCGGTGGATGATCGGTCGCGTGCCACAGACAGTGCGACGGACGACGAAAGCGCTCGTGTACGCTATCTGAACGTGAGCTTGAGCGGTGATGGCGATGGCGAGGACATGTCTGGAGAGGATGGATCCGATTCGGAGACAGAGGGCGAGGTAGATCCGCTCGCGTTGACCGTCGTGGGGTCCGTCGCGTCCGATGCCGGGGGCTTGGGTCCAGATGGGGACGTGTACGATCCGGGACATCCCACGCTTGGAACGATCGACAGCGTCATCGAATTTTTGACGTCGGAACGAGACAGGGTTCGTGCGGGTCGGTTGGCAGAGAGGCGGGTGGTGCAACATTACAGCTCGACGTCGGACGGGGGGGCAAGGCAGAGTCAAGACGCAGACGCAAGGCGGGCGAGAAAGCGGCGGCGGAAGAAACCGATAAAGACAATTCAGATATTGAAGCGCGAAGTGGTCAACGCATCAGAGACGGTGTCGGAGCCGACGGTGAACGTGGATGATGCGAGCGGCGATGCAGATCAAGACGACGTGGACGTGGATGTGGCAGAGATCGGAGGCGATTCATCTTCATCGATGCCACCACGGGCCAATCGCGTTCCTCTCAAACGCGAAGTGTTAAAACATAGCAAGTCGACGCCGACGCTCAAGGTCAAGACGATACCTCCTGATCCACAGATCTTGAAGCTACGATGTCTCGCACATAAGTTACGACTCAGGTTCCCAGAGGACTATGGGCGCCTTACTACATTGCTTACTCAGGACTTTAGTGGGGGAGAATCTGACTTCTCTGACCCTAGAGGGCCAGCGCCACGCGCCAAGGATACCTTGATACATGTTTTCGTCGATCAGTTGAGTCACCACTCTCTCCATTTTGTATGCCGACCTAGGAAATGCTGACTATGGTTATTCGTTCAGCTCGAATATTCTTATCGGACTTCTCACACATTATAAGAGACACCGTTCATTGTCCCGTCGTCCTAAACGTCTCTCCCATGCTGCGCTCGCTCTCCTCCTTGAACGAGGCCGGCCGATCACGAGACGATGTCTAGTGACGTCTTCGCCGTTATACCAGCCGATGGATTCGGCCATTCAGCTAGGTTATGACGTCCGGATATATGCGCGCGTACCTGAGAACGGGAATGTGCCCGACAGGCGGTATCTACATCCATCGGACTCTACAGCGTTTCGTAGCGCCAACTGGCGGAAATCCGACGCAAATACAGCATCTACATCACTATCATCTTTTTCGAAAACACACGTCCGCGGACACTCCGCTGAAAACATCTCTACGGACTCGGATCGTGGGACGGGGCATGGCAACGGCACATCTAGTAAGAGAGGGAGTGTTGCACATGCGGTGGCTGGATCCTCGAGGGTAACGACTACGACGCGGATACGCTATAGAGAACAGGGGGTAGACGAACTTCTGCAGCTCAAACTACATCAAGCCATTGCGGCTACCGACTCACCCCCTCCCAACGCCACGATTGTCCTGGCCACAGGAGACGGTAATGCCGGGCAATTCAGCGAGGAAGGGTTTCTGGGCCCTGTCCGACTTGCGTTGCAGCGTGGGTGGAAGATCGAGTTGTACGCATGGGAAGAGGGTCTGAGTCGGGCATGGAGGAGGGAATTTTCAGATGGTCCGTGGAAGGAGCGTTTCAAGATTATCAAGATGGAAGATTTCGCGGACGATCTGCTGGAGGTGGAGGTGGATGAGAGGTAGGTGTGCTAGATTGTGCCTCCGTGCCTTTTGTTTCTTTTCCTTTCTTTTGGGGTCAAATGCTGTTTTCGCCTTTTCTTCCTTTGTATTCCTCATATTGTACGAAACGGGAGTCAGTTCGAATCCTGATCACGTTGTATAGTCGATTCCAACGTCGTCATCTTTGCTTTGTGTTACCTTGCATTCACGTTGCATTTTGTATCTATTACGCATCCTTGTCTTTCATCATTGCATGCTCCATGCATCTAGTAACTAGTTGGACTTGCAAATGATTGGATAATCGTCGATGGCCTGCCTGTAGCAGTCGGTGAGTGTTTACGTCATTTGGTACGTCCTGCCACTTTGAAATAACTTGTGTGAATTCTCATTTTGTATCTATGAGGAACATTCGCGTTCTCAACTTGGTTATACTCAACGCGGGTACCCCAAAATCAAGGTATCAGCGTGACAGTCGCCGGACCATTCAAGGAGCGTAATCTGATTTGCTTTTAGGAACATTACAGGAACGCCAAGGAACTGCAATCCTTCCTCCATTACAAGTTCGCCGAGCATCGCACACCGTTGCTACGTGCAGAATTATACTGTTTATTGAGGAGGTGTCGGCCTAGGGCGCGGTGGTTGAGTTTACGGTCTTGGCATCGTTCAACACATTGGGACTCACTCTCAACTTTTCAGCGGGACCATAGCTACGACGGCCGGAGACAAGAACAGATGGACGTAAGAGTATGGCTGCTGCTGCAATCTTCCTGCCTTGTCGGGGAGTACAATTTACGTAGTCTCATCAACGTGAATCTGATCAGACTCCACTTTGGGAACGGGGAACACGGGAACTGGGCAGACCGTTACGGCGATCCAGCAAGATGAGCAATGGGGTTACTCCACGCAGAACGGACTCGTGCGTTGTCCCATGGCGGCTGTTTGTGTTACGAATGAGGCACGTCTAGCGAGTTGGCGACATTATCCTCTGGCTTGACCTGGCAATACCATGGCTGAATGTCTCCCGCGACGGAATTTGTATGTTCACCCGACCCCCAACCCTCGCGGTTACACCAGCGCACTTGTGCCTCTCCTCGCCACGTGTAATTACTGGAAACGCTTCAACAGCCAACGAGCCAAAGAGATTCACCGAGGAGCCAAGGGGATTCTGCCAGGATCGCGCTTGTATCCTCCTCTGAATCTTCCTTCTTTTCTTCCGATCCCCTCATTGTATCCTTTCTCCCGCCATCTGCCCTCTCGAATCTGGTCACCTGCGACGTGCTCGGATGGCGACGACGGTCCCCGCGGTGCTTCTCGCGGCCATGGTCTCCTACATTTTCTATCGTCTGTTCACTAAGCCGACGCCACCTGCACCCTTCCCTCCTGGCCCGAAGCCGCTCCCCGTTCTGGGAAATGTTACCGATCTTAGTGCAAAAGAGCTCTGGCTCTTGGCCGATCGATGGGCGAAGAAATATGGTACGTCATCTCACCCCGGTCATACATTATCACACCGTTGCTGACTTCTGGGCGTAGGTCCTATCACCTACCTCCATGTTTTTGGTCAGGGACTTGTTTTTTTAAATACCCCAGAAGTGGCGTTCGATCTGTTGGATAAACGTGGAGCGATATGCTCTGACAGGCCTCGATTCGTCATGGCTGGTGAGCTGTACGTATTTTTTATCTCCCCTCCTATCTACTCATGATCTCATCCTGCCGATCAGCTGTGGGTGCGATAACATGATGGCGTTTACGCCATACGGCGATCAGTCGCGTAGTCAGCGGAGGCTGATGCAAGCTGCGTTCGGACCGTCGAGTATCAAACGCTACCAGCCGCTGCTAGAGCTTAGAACGAAGCCATTCCTCAAAGGACTTCTGGAAGATCCATCCAAGTTCCAGGACCACCTCCGGCGGTGCGTTTTCTCTCTTTTTCTTTTCTTTCTTTTCTTTCTCTTATTTTTCGTTGTTATTTCAATTTGTCGCCGCGGGTCGTCTGACTATGGTCACGTGGTTAGATACGCCGGTGGGTTAACCTTATTGGTCGTGTATGGATACCACGTCAAATCGACCGATGACGTGTTTCTCAAGCTCGCTGATGAGTGTGTTGCGTTACTCTCCAATCACATCGCCTCCTCCGGTAGCATATGGCCTGTTGACATTATTCCTTCGTGTGCGTTGCTTTCAGCTAATTCAGATTCAATATTAAAATCATTGACATGTGTCGTGTCCAGTGAAGTATTTGCCGGACTGGTTTCCTGGTGCAGGCTTCAAACGGAAGGCAGTAATTTGGAGGCGAAAAATGGAGGAGTTCGTCGACAAGCCGTACGAGTTTGTTTTGGGTGAAAGGGTATGCTCAGTGTTTCCACCTATAGTCCATTTACGAATTGTTTTGGATAGCGCAAGGGTACCGCAAGAGCGTCGTTTGTCTCCACTGTGCTGGATACAAAAGTGGATAAGAAACTTGATGCTCGACTAGATTTTGATCTAAGGTGGACAGCTAACTCGATGTATAGTGGTAGGTCAGTTCGTTATCCTTGATGATCTTTGTCTTGTCTCAACAACTGAAAGCCAGTATCGACACCGTAAGCACGCCCGCACAACCCCTGGAAGCTTGACGTTCCAAAACCCTTTAATCCACAGACCGTCACGGTGATCTCGCACTTCATCCTAGCCATGGTGCAGCACCCTGCTGTGCTCAGACAAGCGCAGGCGGAAATCGATACGGTAGTTGGTCAGAATCGGTTACCTGTATTTGATGACCGGGCATTATTACCATATTGCAATGCGGTCTTTACGGAGTCGCTGAGATGGAGTTCGCCTGTACCTCTAGGTAATTCATGAGATAGCCCAAAAAATTCGCTGCTCACGCTTGGAATAGGTCTCCCACACAGGTTGATGGAGGACGACGTTTACGATGGCGTTTTTCTACCCAAAGGGTCTTTCGTGTGTCAACTTGCTCTCTTCATGCGTATATGACGTTGACCCCAGCCCGACCCCGTGCTAGGTGTTTGGGAATATCTGGTGCGTTGTAATTGCATGTTGCGTGATAGGCGGAGCGTACAAGTTGATCTGGATATCGTCAGGACTATTCTTCGGGACAAAACACTCTTTCCAGATCCCCATACGTTCAACCCTGATCGTTACCTCGAGCCGGCTGTAGATGAGGCGACGGAACGACGACGTGATCCACGGACGTACGTCTTTGGTTTCGGAAGACGGTAAGCGCGCGCAGCGTGCTTGACCATGCACCGGAAGCTCACAGATGCACATACACAGCCGATGTCCAGGGGCGCACCTCGTCGAATCTTCCGCATGGTTACTCATTGTGTCGATGATGGCCACGCTGGACATCAGCAGGGCTACGGATGAGCATGGGATGCAAGTCGAGCCTGAAGTAACGTTTGACAATTCGGTCTTTCGGTGCGTGGTGTGTGCATGGGCCCGACTCGGGGAGCAGGGCTGACGCCGGATCATAGGGTGCCGAGTCCCTTCCAGCTGAAAATCAGGCCACGGTCGGAAGCTGCGCTGCGGTCTCTGACGCAGGAGAGTGAATAGTCTGTGGAGAGCACGACGTTGAGCGCACCTCTGCATCTGATCGATTTTGGATCTACGTGGATGGACATTTTCTGCGTGGTCGATTGCTAGTGCGGACTATCGCTTCCATTTCCTTGTATGCTATTTTAGTTTCTTATGGACTCGTTGGTTTGTTGGTTCTTCGAAAAGAAGTCAAACTTCGAGCTTTCAAGGTTTGATCTCGTAGGAGAAATCCCTGTTAAACAGGTTTCCCCTATACATGTATAACGAGGACATCATAATTGCCCGGCAATGCGGATGAGAAGCTCTGCCTAGAAGGCCCTCTAGCTTAGTCAAATCATTGTGGTAGGTGCCGCAGGCCTCAAAAGCAAGTGTTACATATTCAGCGCGAAACGCCAGAGTATATGCGACGGACGTCCCAGAACACCAACGATGCGGATATATAACGAGGGCTGACAAACTGCTGGTGTCGTCCTGGGGAGACAGAAGCATGAAACTCAGCCGCATGTACCCTCGTCTCGCACATCTCTGACGAATACATGCATGTCGACCGCCCACGGGTTTGTATGAGAAGACAGAAAAGTAGGATTTCTCGGAAGGACTAATACGGGCACACGAAAGCTTAAGAGGAAGATGTAACAAGAAGACGTTACGGGGGCTCGTTATGCATTTTGATAGTTTCCTGGATGGAGGCCAGGGGCGGGTTGGGGAGTCGGCGCGATCACGGTCGGCTTCTGAGGCGGCGGCGGTCCGCGAGGGACGTTGATGCGTGGTTCGTCTTCGACTACTTGGTAGCCTTCGCGACCGCCGCCTGAAGTGAAGCCACCTGGCATGGACCAGACTGTGCCGTTGATAATAAGCACGGGACGGGGAGTAGGGGAAGAATGGACTAACCAGTCGGACCATTGATATCAGCACCCAGACTCGCGAACTGAGTGCCTCTCTGGCGAAGAGCTCCGAGGAAGGTCGCGGTGGTGGGGAACTGGAAGGGATGGGCAATTCACGTCAGACTGCGCCGCAGTCCAGAGGAACGTCTACGCGCCTTGAGTAACCACAAGATGAACAAGAGAAACTTGACGAATGCGCTTAGTTCGTTGTTGAATACCCAGATGATATCGAAGAGGATTGACGCAGACAAGACGCCGGTAAACTGCGGGTCTGATTTAGCGGACGATGGGATAGCAAACGGAGCGCGGGTGTGGCCTACGAGTTTAAGCGACTGTGTTGCATCGCTGCTCTCGTGAACGAGAGTTCCGAACAAAAAGATAGGCAGATTGTACGCTGGCGCGGAGAACGGGCTCATGATGAAAGACAATACCTGTCGATGGTAAGGACTCGTCATGATCAAACAAAAAGGTAGATTGGGCCATACAGAGCAGCCCAAGACGAGTTTTCCGGGGTCAAGTCCTTGTATGAAGTCTGCCATTAAGTTGGTCTGGATTGTGGTGAACGATGTCGCGAGGGTTTCACAAAGAACGTGAGTAACATTTGCCAGATTTCTTGACGGAGTAAGGCAGTGCCACAAAACGACAGTCGTTTCAACTTCGAACATCATAGCGGCACTACACTGACCTTGCAAAGCACCCCAGTCACGTCTGGGCAACCATCACCATCCTCGTAGGTGATCAGACTGCAACAAGCTCTCGTGCGGTAACCGTAAGCTTTTTCTCTACACTATACTTTCGTGAGTCGATTCCACATTTACTTTTATAAATCTCATATTTCATTGCGCTTCCAGGCGCGGGATATGGCACCACGGTTTTGAGGCAAAAGCGCACATGCGGGTGTGCGCTCGAGCGTAGTACCCCCGACATCCATGTCACGACAACCACCGAGGACTCGCTTCCCTAGCTCAGTAATTTCCTGTCTATATCCTATGATCCAACCGCACAGAGCGTTGATGCAATTTATCACTGGCACCTGAACAGACACTTAAAAGTTGGGCTCCCAATGACTGGTGGGTGATTTGGGCGCCTACTTCGTCCCTGTGAACCTTTTGGAATTCAGCTACCTGGTTTGATCTACCTGAAACCATCATGATAGATCTATATCTAGACAGAGAAATATGGAAATTAAGCAACATGACCGCTGGAGAGTGGGAAGTGTGCTCAAGCCTACCTCCGACAACCTTACAACTCCATGCAGTACAAGTAATGTCATTTGTGCTTCCCCGTATACACAAAAATGTAGATGACTCGCTTTGCCGCCTCCAGCTGAATTCCAGCTCCGTTGTTCCTGTAAAAGTTCTGACGAACCTTCAGTACCCAAGGAGAATGCGATCCACGTCTACGATAGCATGTTCTATGATTCCGCATGGTATTTCCCTCGGCCACCCGCAAAATAAACATCTGTGGTGATATATACTACAAATCAACCAGCAAAGTTTATCCATCGGGACTCTGATAACGGACCGTCATCAATGTGTAGACGGAATTACAATCCCCATCTGATTTGCTACGCCAGGAATGTGATGCCAGAAAGTGGTGAGAAAATAATCACTAACAGATCGTACAGATTAACGTCGCACTCAGGGTGGTCAAGATATCATGAGCTTAGCAGAAAGCCCTCCGAAAATCCCGAACCTGGGTGGACCTCCCAATGCTAATGCCAATCCGACAAGAAATCAAAGGCTATGTCAAGGAATGATCTACTTAAAAGGACGATTGCTAACTACAAGAAAGAGGATAATGGTGCAAATGCTTCTTGTCACCACACGACAGTCTTTTCATACAGCCATTCACTGTGGTCTTACCACGAGGCCATCTGTCATCAGCCGTAAAATCATAGACGCTGCCGTCCCAAGAACCGTAAACGTGTCAGGCTTATGTGCGTTTTCGTGTGCTCGACCGTCCCACTGGGATAAGTTTGTTCCATAACCACGACTCTTGACCGTCTACCCTGCCGTCCACCGTCCAGATCGTGATCGGCAAGACCATGACAATGCTGAAGGCTGTCGGATTTCCTTCTGCGAGTCAGGAAGATATGTATGATCTTGACATATAGGACAAGCTCAATAGCTGGTCGACCGGTAAGAATATACGACACGAAGACTCGCCAGGATATTCTGCAGATTCATCCCCGTGGTAGAATACGTTGTTGAACGTGATATTCGGATTCGTTGAAGTGCACGACATGACCAAGGGAAGATTGCAGAGGATACGTGCCTACAGATCCAGGGAGGGATGGACATACGTTATCATCGAAACTTTATTAGAGGATAGCTAACCTGCTAAGGAGAATTCGTAAAGAGACCCTGTGCTATCCCCGATTGATGATATTAATGTTTGTTTGTTTGCGATCATGATCAACCGTTGAAGGTGCTGCCAGTGGCCAACATTTTTCTCCTAGCAAGTTTCCAATGACAGCCTTCAATATTTCAATCACGATAATGTTATGTGTGACGAGTCTGAAACACCTGGCTCGACAGTACACAAACATGTCATGATCCTGCGACTCGGAGCTGGCATGTGGTCACGTCGATAGTTAGCTTATTCTGTGAAAACACAACCAAATCTCATGCGGATCCAAACACTCAGATGCAGCGCTCAAGGCTGAACTTGTCAAAGGCCATCGTGTTCCCGAGGCCTTAAAATGCTCGGTCATATTCTCGAAGTTCTGGATGCATGATATGCCCTACACGACACGGTGGTGCCTCGACCACCCTCCTGGTGGCGATACATTGACCACGTGTCTGAAGATCTGAAGGGTCAGATAAATCAAATCGCTTGTCGATCGCCCGCTCGGAGGGATAACAACGTGCGAATTAGATTCCTTTGGGATAAGCATTGCGTACCGAAAACCACTGAAATTCCAGAACCTCGATTCGATACCGCATACCATGTCACTTGTTCGAGCCCCAGTAAGAATCACTCAGCGAACTGAGTCGATCAACATTGTAGTCGGGAGGGCTTTCAGGACGCCGGATGTTGCGGTCCTTTGTGGAATACTCAGTCGGTACAATACACGGGTGTCCGATAGATACATTATGCAACACAGCTAAAGTAGTTCAGTACGTCCGACCGCTGGGGAACGTGGCAAACCATTCAGCGGTGCATGCAATGCCCAAGTCCAGGCTATGCTTCACTCAACAACTGTGGTGGACTAGCTGAGTCAATGTCTTCGTGATAACAATTGCTTCCTGAACTGAATATCTCCTCCGAACCTATGGACCCTGAAGACCGCCCCACCCGAGCTCTGAAGGTTTCGAGTTCAATCTGTATCAAATTAATGAGCTACTAGTAGCAAGGATTATTTTTTGTGTGGAATAAATACCAGTGTACTAGCATTTAGCATGGTCGTGTCACAGATCCCATCTCTAAATAGAATATTATCCTGGATGGTTGAGGGAGCACTCCACTCCCCACGTGCATTCAACGTAGAAAGCAGTGAGTTTGAGTATAACTTCGACAGACAAAAGTCAAAGATGAAGTTGCTGACGAAAGGAAAGAAAATCAGAGAATGGATCCCTCGGTTACCAACCGAAAAGCGAGTGCTCACAATGCCGTGCTCTAGATATCGAGAGCTTCAGACCTGCACATTAATAAGGAAAGTCTCAAGTTTGCATACCTTGGCAGCGATGAATAACCCCAAGTCAATCGAGGCAACAATGGATGTGATTAAACCGGTTTGCACAGTCACTGCATCATTCGTGATCAGGTTCCTTACCAGACAGTGAATAAACTCACTCCAGACGATCTTCTTGATGAGAATATCTGTCGTTATCAAGCCAGTGCGTTGGTACATCTAACTAAGATTAAGGGTCAGACTAGAAATACAGTCTGTAACACTCACCAAGTTATATGCCAGCGATGCCGTGATAACAATATATGCGGCAGCCGATGATGCCAGCCAGGCAGCAGCAACAATGTCATGCTGGTGGAACCCAGCATCCTGAAAGCGGACAAAAATAACTGCAAACATGGTCGCGACGCCACCACCTTTAGCACAGTGGTGTTGAGATGTGACGACTTCATCCATAGGATTTAATTTACCAAACGAGGCAATTGCCAAAGTGATAATGACGGCAAACAATACGCTTGAGTGACTTATGATCTTTACACGCCGTGCAAGGAACAATAGCACTGGCGTGGAGACCATCACCTGCGAATCAGATCAGTGATGAACAACAGATAAAGTCTATTCAAACTTGAATTCACCGTTAAAAGGGGACCTTTGAACGTCCAATCAGTGTGAAAATTCAAAGATGTATGACATCCAAGTTGGAAACTGCTTACTCGCCACGAGCACTACAAAATTAGTTAGTTTGGATGCGATTCAACAATGGAGCTGATTCTCACTAGTTGGCGTAATCTCGACCGCCTGCGGAGTACCTGCGGACCACTTCTAGGGTTTTCCAGGATTGTGATAGGAAATGAAATTACCGTAATAGATGATGAGAGGCTCGTATATTGTGGCGATGTCACATCCCGTGTTCAGGGTCTCGCAAAGCAGCAAATAATACACCTTTTCCCCCGAAAACAAAGAGGTGATTAGGACTCATGTTCAACGATTCTGAGACGAGAACTCACAAAGAGCTTGATCCACAGTGCGTCTTTCCTGCTTGCACGATTCAACACGATGAAAGATAATAGAGGCCATCTCTCACCGATGAATCTGGACATATATTACAGTCTGTCGACAATGACATGCATTTAGAAAAACCTTGGCACCAACATAACTGAACTTTGAGGCCTCATACCTGCACTAAGACGGTCTACGTCTCTTCGTTTCAGCCATGCATCGAAAGATAGGTGTTCAGCTATGCTCACACCATACAGGAAACAATTCAAAAATAAGCCAATGAGCGGTGGTCCCAGCCTAAGACGGATGCCATGAATAAGAATAGCAAACAAGAGTGGCATACTGACGCACAATAGCTCGACATCAGTCATGTTCTGCGAGACGAGCAATGCTGGGGAGAAGGAATGGGTGGTTAATGTCCGTTTCCCACCAATTATCCTCCTGAGCTTTAAATTTAATGTCTTGACCCTGACCCTACTGCTGGGCGTCGGTTCAGGAGATATTATGTGCTCAATTGAGTCATAGGTGTCATGGAAGTGACGAAACCTCTCCGAATGATAACAACGTATTTGTGAACTTGAAACGAGATTCTAAGTCGATGAGGCTACAGGTAGCATGACTGAGTGACGGCCCATCAGCATTACCAACAACAGTAGGATGCCGAGCAGTGGTGTGCGTCGACGTCGGTTCGGAAGAATCCGAGTTCGAGGTAACTTGGCCGCGGTTTCCCATGTCAGGCTGTCATTTAATTAACGGGTGGACCGCAGCCTCTGTCAGTACCTTGTTACTAACACATACATGCTAGTACATATTTGTGCAATTGTTGTAAGTGTCCGACAGGGAACCGACGCCAGTGCGATCGTTCAAAGATAAGGCCTGTTGATGCCGTCCGGGTGTTGATCGATCAATCCACAGCATGGTGCTCAATACGAAACAAAAAGCACACGAGAGAGCCTCGGGGCTCAAGGGAATAAGGGAATCCTGACGCCCAAATGGATTTGCATAGGCTGATAGAACTTGAAGGAAGAGCAACAAAGTACTCGGCTTGGATGAACGGTAGATTGACCGAGAATGCCGGCTAAGCCATCTAATCTGAAGATTCTGAACTGTGCACTGTTTGTGAGGCTCGTTTTTGCTTGCACATGCTGTGAGTCCTGAAGGCTTGACGGATCGCAAGTTAAGGTGACTGAGCCCCATGAGTCATTGCATTAATTGGACAGTATTCGAACGGACTGTGATACGTGTCGAGCATGCTACAGTCGCTTGATCCATCCGCTCCATGGCTACTTGGGATTTTGGAATGGAAAAAGTACGACCCCAAGCAAACCTCAGGCTAGTGTTTCACTTGTTAATGGTCTGCGAATTGCGGGACAAAGCTGAGGATACTAAATTAAGGTCCGTCATCAGGGATTATCATGTCGAGGCCGGAAGCCTGCATACAACCCAGAAAGTCCACTCGATTCGAAAGAATCGTTCTGCGCTTGCAACACTCAGAGAGCTGGTTGACGCTTTAGTTTTGACTTCTCTATTTGAAACATCTTGATTAGTGTCCGCTTGTTTGCACTCCTGATAGTACCGGGGACCGCGAGGGAGAACTTGAAAGAGTCCGAAGAGAGGAGTCCTTGCGTGCCTCTGCACGAGAAGACATATATTGCTGCCTATCCCTTGATCCGCGTTCTTAAAGCTCTCGGGTACCCGCTGGCGCTACCCGGTGTCCCGGTCCTCAATTATGATCCTTCCGAGTAGAGCTGGTCGAAGTTTGTTGCCTCACTTCTCACGCTACAACACGGGGCTTCATAGGAAGACGGGCGGAATGGCGGAGCACCGCGAAGATAAGGCATCCTCCTTTGTGTTCGGGGAGAGATGATGTCGTTCATTGGACCGGGTCTCCATGATGCACCGCGATAGAAACCGCTATCTGTCGAGACTCGAGGGTAAAATAACCTGAGGTTCGAGTGTGAGTACTTCCAGTGACTGATAGCAAAAGGACATGTGCAGCACACTGTTGAATTCTTAGCATCGTTCAACTGTGGTTTTCAGTAGTGGCTTGGAATTGATCAGGAAGTTCTTGTGGCTAAGCGCTGGTGACTCAACAACATTTGGTGAAACACAGGAAATTAAACTCAACATTCGACCATCTGCATCAAACCTAGTAGGAGTTATATTTCCGAAAAACGACGTCAGATACCTAACGAGACCCAGCGGATACCCGGAACGACTTTCTGAATGTCATCGAATCAGGATTACTATCAATCTCACCCGCACAACTATGGGAACTCATCGTCTTACAGCAACACCCTGGAGCAAGATCACGATCCGGTTCTTCCTGGTGGTGTCGTCCAGTGGAATACCATACAAGCTGGTGTAAGTTCAAAAGAACGAGCAATGCCAAATGTCAGTCTCTCACGACCCTCCTACTTTCAACACAATCGGCACCATGATACTACGGAACGATCGCATTATCATTGACCACCTCTTTCTACTGTGTTTTGTATATACAGGTTCCACAACCTACGGGCTGGAGACCGACCGACGACCAACTTTTTATCAGGGAATATGGCCCTCCTGGCGATCATCACATGGTCCCCAACGTCGAATTTATGAAGCAACATTTCTTCAAGGAGGGCAGGTTGACAGAGAAACAGGCACTTGGTATCCTCTCCAGAGCCACATCAATCCTGTCTCGTGAACCAAACCTAGTCAACGTAGGGAGTCCTGTCATAAGTGAGTTTGCGTTGCTACTCTTTCCTATATGGATGACATCTTACGTCTAATTTCCCGACTCATCGTAGTATGCGGCGACATCCATGGCCAATACGTGGGTCTTATCTCTCCATCAAACCCGCTCAGACACCCTGTGATAAACTGATTCATGTCATTTGGGCTTGCCGCAGTATGACCTTATGAAACTTTTTGAGATTGGAGGGAGCTTGTCAGAAAGCTCGTATCTATTCCTCGGTGATTATGTCGATAGGGGAAATTTTGGTATCGAAGTACGTGTCTACCTGATCTGTCTTGTGACCCGCCAAAACACACGCCGTGGCCTCCAGTGCTTGTTATACCTCTATGCTCTCAAGATTCAACGTCCGAAAGATATCACCCTCCTTCGTGGGAACCACGAATGCCGACATCTAACGGAATATTTTACCTTCAAGCGTGAATGTACGCATAATATCCTCGCCAAAGGTCCAGAGTTCGCCCAAGCTCAATGTTATCGGTGTCTTCTCTGTCGGAACAGGCCTACATAAGTATTCACAAGCTGTTTACGATGCATGCTTGGAATCCTTCAATGCATTACCTGTTGCTGCGCTTGTCGACAGCCGGTTTTTTTGCGTTCACGGAGGCCTGTCCCCAGAGCTCATTACCTTGGACGACCTCCGACGAGTGCGTTTTCATCACCATCTTTATATTCTTCTGGAATTATAGGCAAGCGTTTTATTGATGGGTGAATGCACAGCTCGACCGTTTCCAGGAGCCCGGATCTAGCGGGTTGCTATGTGACTTGCTGTGGTCGGATCCCGTCGCGAACTTTGGATATGAACAGGAACCTTCCCCACATAGTCCCGCTTTGGCGCCAGGGACAACATTTGAACACAATGCGACGAGGGGTTGCTCGTACTTTTACACGTGAGTGTTGAGAATTATACTCTGTATGACGAGCAGCAGACGGCAAATTGCAAAGGTATGAGGCGGCATGCAAGTTTCTCGAGCGAAATGGTTTACTTGGGATTGTGCGAGGACATGAGGCCCAAGACGCAGGGTACGCTATGTCACCTTCTTCGTGCTCTTCAGAAGTCATGCAAGTTCCAGATACATGATGTACCGGAAAACTCCAACTAAAAAGTTCCCTTCTGTCATTACTGTCTTTAGCGCACCCAATTATCTCGATGTTTACCACAATCGAGGCGCCGTCATCAAGTATGCAAACAAGAACATCACCATCAGGCAGTTTAATTCGAGCAGTCACCCATATTGGCTACCGAACTTCATGGATGGGTTTACATGGAGTTTACCCTTTGTCGGTGCAAAGAGTGCGTTAAGCTCTGCTCCTGGAGTGTTCTAGTGCGGCTCACGACCTGGTGGCTATACGAATACGGTTAGTCACAGAGATGCTTCTTGCGATCCTCGCGACCTGCAGTCCAGAGGAGCTTGAAGGCATGGAAGATGAAGATGAAGATGATGGACACGCCGTTGACCTTGCACTGCCTCCTTCAGAGAGAAGGCAGCAGATCAAAAACAAGATTTTAGCGGTCGGGAAGATGCAGCGGGTCTTCCAGCTTCTGAGGTGGGTCGTGAATGTGGCTCGAATGAAGTTGGATTATCGGGTTGTGGCTCTCCTCTGGCGTGATCATGATTTGTCATGTTACGGATCCACAAGGATGGGTGCTCCAAGCTTTATCTTCATGCGTTGAGTTTGCGATCAACGCGGATTCATGAAGACCCTCTCGGCCCGACTGATTACTGACACCCCTTGCCTTTTCCCAGAGAGGAGGCCGAAAATGCTTCTGAGTTATCTACTTTCCCGATCGATGACCAGAGAGGTCCCGACATGCTCACTGCGCAGGGCACCCAAATCAGACATTACATTCGCACTTTTGCCGATGCGTCCGTCCATTTATCTCCATTCTGTTTTATTGTGAACTAACATCCATTGATGGTGTTCTCTCACTTGTGCATGGGTTTTGGGGTTGTTGTGTGTGCGCTGCCTCGGTTATTCCCTTCTCAATGAAACGCCGTCACGCACTCAACAGTCGTCGCTCCGACATCGCCAACGAGCGTCTCCCGATGTTCCAGCCCGCAGACGAGACAGATTATCCCGTCATTCCTGCTCCCAGTATGCGCCGCCGGGGATCGGGTGACCTCGAAGAACTTGGTATGGAAATTCGCAAGCTCGATGAAGGGGTCTATGATGACGAGGATGTGAATGTGAGCATGAACGCGAATGTAGTGCAACAGAGAAGGGCGGAGCGAGTAGTGGAGACGAAGAAGAGGGTAACCACGAGAACGGTGTCGTCGAAGAGATACGAGTCGTATGAGGCAGCGTGAGGAAGCGCGCAAGGGTAGGATGATCTGAACGGATCTAAGGAGACCCAGGGAAGATGGGACTGGGTTGCATGCAGTGAAAAATCGTACATGGATATGCCTCGTCTTGTTGTATGAATGGGTATGTTGTATGTACATAGACCCCCTTTTTTGTACTAGACAGTGTGAAAGCATACGTGATTATTACCAGTGTATATTATCTGATTATCTAAGAAGTTCTTAAAAAACCAAGCCATCATGGACGTTATGTGCAAGTATACGTGGAAAATAAAACGTCCATTAGCGCCACAGTGGTGGTAATCCACCAGTCTGAGATCAAAACGATCCCAGATATGTAATAAATTTTGAATCAATGTCATCCACTAATCTTGATAGACTCCGAGCCTCCAGGATGAATTACGCAACGATGTCCTCGAAACCGACCTTATTAGCAAATACTACCTTTAAGAATCCCGCGTTACTGGCACTGATCGGTGCCGAGGCTGGTATAGATGAGTTCGGAGAATGGATGTAGGATGGTCGTTTGAAATTGTCTCATCTAGGCGCAGTCAGATTAGTTATATTTCACCTTACCGCCGCCACATGAAATAGGTCTGGAGATTATATCAGAAGGAAAGAAGACACCGCTAACTGGCTGCAGAATTGGACGTATTCTTGCCCGAGGTTCCGTTTGGATGATCTAACAGGGGGCGAGTCCGTCAATCTCGTAAGCAATGATACTGAGCTCAGGCTGGCAATTGAGTGCTCCTTCGACGAACAGCGATCGAAGGCTCCTGAGGTTCGCCACCCCATTTAGATAGACAGTCTGCATCTTTCCGCATGAAAACGCAAGAGGGCAAGACAATCTGTACGAAGCAGGACAGAGACGTTTGAGACGTGCAAATCTGACACCTTTACCATTAGCACGACAACTGCCAGCTGCCGCGCATGCTGGTGCCGGCAAAGAGTCTTTCCCGTTCCACGCGGGTTATGGAACAAAACTCCCCTGGGTAGGTAAACGTTTAAATGCTGGAATACTTCAGGATACAGTAGGGGGAGAATTGATAGTCATCTCCTTCAGCGAATGGATGTCTGTTTTGGGTCCGAGTCATCTCAGAACTAAGCCTAGGTACTATTGATTCGCACGTCGTGGCAGGAAAGGCCCGGTCTTATTATGTTCATCTAGGTCTTGTCATTTTGACCGACTCCCACTGGGTCAACATCGGCGAAAACTGGCACTCAATGAGTGAAGGCGTATCGGATCGATTTCGCGGTGTGTCCTCACTTGAATCACCAATCTTGTGTAAGGTGAGACCGCCCGCCGCTTAACCGTTACGTCAAAAGCTTATGTAAGGCAACAATACTAAATGCTTAGCATTCAGTACCGCAGGTAATATATACTGTATGGGAGACTGATACAAACGCCATCTCGTTCAAAACAAAACAAAATGCAGCGTTATCATATAGTATCAAGTGACTAATTGCACGAACGTGAACGTAGTAGTACGGACTTCTAATGGAGAATTGACCTATCTAAGTAAACGAATTGCGGTACTGATATGTTAGGTGAGCAACCCGATCCCACCGCCCAACCAACTCCAAAACTTCTAAACGTCCATCTGTAGTCGCCACGGAACATCTTTTGATGACAAGTCTACATGGGGTCTCTTTACGAGTGGAAATCGCCTTGCAGAGAGCGTCTAAATCAGATCTCAGGCTGTCCACACTTGGAAAGATGATATTGTACAACTCCAGCTCCTCCAACGACGGCACAGATATCTCGTTTTGATCCCCATCAGTGGGGTTATCATTGTCTCCTGAGTGATCGTGAGTAGGGAGAGAGAGTATAGAGGCTATGTCGGGCGTGTAGTCTCCACTGAGTTTGATGTGACGTATGTTCGGAAACGATACCAACGTGTCCCTGCAAAAGTCCAGATAGCTTCCATCGAAATGAATGCTTTGAATGCTTGTCAGGGGGATGGAGCAACACATGTGATTGATGATTGCATGGAGTCTGGTAGATTCGGCGTCAACCGAAAAACAGACCAAGAGGCGAGTATCGAGTGAGGAAGGGAAAGGATGTCTATGTTCTGACGTGCTGAAGGCAAGCATCGCATTGAATCTGTTGTCGCTGTCGATGGTCAGCAAACGAAATTTCGGAACAGCGAGCGCCGGATCATAGGATGGGTTAATTCTTTGGGCGAGGAGGGACGCCAGTAGTGTGATGTCATCATGGGTGGACTCGAAGCTGAATTCGCAATCCAACTCGACGTTTGTTGTCAGTGGGATGCCTACACAGGACAGTAGTGTATTAACTGTCGAGACTGGGGCCTTGATTGACATATTAGAGAGGTGCGGAAGATTGATTATCGAGGCAGCATTAAATTCTCCACTGGGCAGAACATCATGGACGCGAGGAAGGGTATCGTGGACAGATAATTGTGCGAGATCTGGCATATGACGCAGCATGGCGAGGAAGTCCGTGATTGTGATGTTTTGGGGAAAGGGGAGTTCGACAGAGTGTAGATGGAGGGTCGTCAAGCCACTGAGCTCGAGTGAATTCCATTGCATACAACAGTCTTCTAAAATCAACGTGTGGAGAGCTGGCGTGTCTCCTTCGAGAGGAAATAAGTCTTCCTCGTCCAGTAATGTGAGGTTGAATATCTGCAAACGTTGCAAGCACGGGAGGCGTGAGGAAAGCAATTTGGACAAGGTATGATAGTGGTCTTCCTCAGTGATGTCCTTAAAGTCAAGGTAGAGCCCTTGTATGCGTTGTAAATGGTTCGTCAGCTGCTCCACGATAGACAGCACATAAGATCTATCTGCACAATTAACGTCAAGATTACGCCCTATGCAGATCTTCAATGGTGCCTTCTGCGATCTAGCCAATAGCTCCTGAGTCCAGCGCTGCGATGTTGTAGGAATGTAGGACCAAAGGATCTGGCAATTGAGAGCTATATCCCGCCAGTAGCGGCAAACGTATGAAACATTGACCCAACTAGGCGTGGCCAGTTTGGGGTGACCGTATATCTCATGAATATAGTAGTTGTGAGCGTTGTGGATGAATACATTTGCCAGTATTTCGGCCGGAAGACGAGAAACCGGGGGAAAGGGATCCCTTTGGGGGTTTTGTAGGCAGGGGTCGTACGACACCAATGTTATCTCATCGTCCGTGCGGGCTAGGGCCATGTTTTCCACAATGTGCTTATGACACGCGTGGAGGATGGTCAACGAAAAAAAGTGGGTGCGCTACTATGGAGGTCGCATTACATAAGTGTCTGCCGAAGCTACTCGGTTCCGAGCAAGCTCAAAAGATAATACTGGTGACACTAACATACCAACGCTTGCGAGACATTTGAGAGGAAACAGCTTGGGGTTGACTGGAAATTCCACGATTGGGAGAGCAAGCGCAACGCCACTGTCCGAACGCCAAGGTTAGTCTCTACCGCCGAAAGCGTAGAGAGCGCAGGGGTAGTCTTGTTCCGACCAATCATGTCATCGTCTCACGCCATGAGCTCCAGTGGGTTGCCTTTCACACTTGGGGAGAAGATGAAAGCAGCTAACAAGGCATGTCACGCAGTATTAAGATCCTCACTAGCATGTTCCTCAGGCGAACATGAGCAAAGGGAATGTCAAGCTGGGGATGTCCTCAAGACAATCATCAACCATGATCAATACACGTTGTGTTTCAAGCCTAGCCGACTGCTCATCAGATGTGCAGTACGCAGGCAAGGGGACGAAAGAGCGATCAACATCAGGCTTCAATACACCAGGCCAGAGGATGTATGTATCCTGACCTCGGAGAGCATAATTCCAATACTACGGTTGCGCGGTCCGTGGAGACGAGTAGGCACATGGGCATCGCGCCGCAATTGACCGGGACTCCCCGCGGGTTTGAATCATGATCGTTCCATCCTCACATACGTGACACTGTTGGATTGCTGTACCAAACCGCGGTGCTGTTAAGTATGGAGGCTAGCATTCGCAAGTCAACAAACTGGTGAAAGGAAATGACATAGCGGGAACCTACGCACTGAAAAGGGTTACCTCGTCTTATGTCGCCGAAGAAAATTCCTGCAATGTGATGTACCGTGAATACGATCAAGTATGAACGTGGATTCCAAAGTCCATACACGACAAAGCTTCCTTTGCGTTAAAACGCTTCTATGCAACAATTTGAAAAAAAAAATCAAAGGCAAGTTGTATTTTGTCGCCTCGCGTTGTTCTCTTACACATTCTCCGACGAGAAAAATGAAATATCACCGCCATCCTGCAGTTCACGAGGCGGAGGGGGAGAGGGCGCTCAACAATGTCCCGAAATGGTGGGTCATGCAGGTCAGGTGATGCTTTAAACTAGGTACGAGTGGGCAACGAGGCACCCACCCGATGACAACCATCAGCACATCATGGCACATGTCCGCTTGAAAATAGGGGACAGAACACGATTTACCTTCTAGGTAGTCTGCAGCCAAGAGTCTGGAACGAGACGCACGCAGGAAAAATGATGTTCGGAAAAATTAAATGAGCAGGGACAAAGAAAGGAGGTGAATGATCAGCGCCAACACGTATACAGAATGTCGTTGGCTAAGGACGTACAGTTCGAGCGCGATTTCGGGTGGGATACGTTCGGTGAACTCGTTAAGAGGAACGTCCTCTTTGGCACCATCACCTTCGTAATGCGCCTTGAAGGACATGTATTCACAGACTTTTTCGACAACAGGGGCGCTAGTGATGTAGAAATGAACGACGACAGTGAGTATTGCGCCGCGGAGACATGGAACGACCTAAGTAAGCGAATGACGGAAATCACGATGACTCACCGTTCGCTAATGGGACATGTATTGGCCAGTGCTTCCTTGAAACTACCTAAGAGATGGTACCACCGCGGTAATGTGACGGAATGGAACCGAGGGTCGACAACGATGCATATCAGAAAGAAGGGAATCTTGTATGGAAGAGGGTCATTTAACTGTCGAAGTTAAGCATGTTCTTGAGCGTTCCGCTCATCATCGCGACGCTACGCTTGATGAGAAAGGAGTATCCATCTGAGCTGACAAGCTTGACCCAAGTGTCGTTTTCCTGTAGGTGGTCAGGAATATGTGGATGGGATGAGTGCTTGACCTACATCATTTATGGACATGATGGCCGTCGACGTCGAGAATAACACTCGTGGGAATATTGAATGAACGGTATTGTCGGGGCTCGGAACCGTCCGAGGAGTCTTCACGGCACTTCGCCTTGACATTCATCGCTACACATCTACCGCGTGCGACTCTCCTTTTAGCCCTAGATATGGCACTACCAAAGGTGTGGATTACATTCTGCGCAGTTTCATAGCAAATTGATGTCCGCGGGCGGTCGATCTAGCGCATCATCAAGGTAATTAGGTTATCGTCGGCATGTCGACGTCGTGTCACCCGCACTGCTGACCTCCTGCGCTGCCGCGTGTATGGCTGCACACGAATAGGAAACCGAACGCCTTGTGGCAGACCCCGTCCCAGGGATAACGGCCACACCGCACGATGACAACCTGCGGTACTTTGATGTAACAATCGAGGGGCCTGATGGGAGTCCCTTTCAGCGTGAGCCACAGTCTGTTGTATCGCGTACGATGTACGGTCTAATGATGGGGGTAGGGGGCGTGTTTACTCTAGAGCTATTCCTCCCCGAGGAGTATCCGATGAGCCCTCCCAAAGTACGCTTCCTGACTAAGATATATCATCCCAACATCGGTGAGTTGGTCCTGCGGTACATGAGGTGCAAGTGCCCAAGGGGTTGGCGTGGCGGTGTTTTTTTTCCCGCGTGCTCACAAATGCCCGACGGGCGATAGATAAACTAGGGCGTATCTGTCTAGATATCCTTAAAGGTGGGTGGCACTGGTGTGTACGCGACGCGAATGGAAGGGATGACCTGTGCTGGATAGATAAATGGTCGCCGGCCCTGCAGATCCGGACCGTGTTGCTGTCGATACAAGCGCTTCTGAGTGCACCGAACCCGGACGACCCGCTGGCGACGGACGTGGCGAAACATTATAAAGAGAACGAAAAGGACGCGCAGCGGGTGAGCCGGGAATGGACGGAGAAGTATGCGTGTTAGAGTGAATATTGAGTTGTATGATGAGTATATGGAAAGAAACACGCTGTCAAGTGTCGTTATTTCATAATGTCTGTTGTGGTCTAGAACGGAGGTCTAGACTTTTGACGAAGAGAAATTTATATTATTATTCGCGACCCTGCCAATGCTCTGCCCTTTGCCTGCACTCTGCACGGCTGTTTATCTTCTACCACACCCCACGACGTTCTCCCCCATCCCATCCCCGGGTCAAGTTAGACATGTCTCTAATCGCAGACATATTCCCCCTCGTCATCACTCACCTTCTACCCACAGGCAGAGATTCCGTCTCTACCTCCCTCCTCAACCTCGCTAGCACCTCTCGTAGCATTCGCGAGGCCTGTCTATCCTTTATTTTCGCAGAAGTCCAATGGCCCCACAAGTCAAAGGTCGACAAAGAACAAGGTCTTCTTTTTTACCCCGAGTCACTCTGGCCATACATAAGGTCCCAGATCTTCCATATCGCATTTCTTGTTTTTCTATTCTCACTGCATTCCTCTCAGGCATTTCCGTCTCGACTGGCACGACGAATGGACAGAGCCAGGTCGTATTCGTTATGGTTATCTGGACCGCGAGGGCATTTACTGTCCATATCATATGGACCTTGTCATCCACGCCATCACACATATGCCCAGCCTCAATAGGGTAACACTGAGCACCCCTTTTCTCCCTCCTCAGGCACTCTACGAGAGCCTCGGCCAGTGTCGGTCTCTCGCCTCGTTCACTCTGATCGACACTCCAATCGATCAGAGCCTCATGCAATTTTACCCTGTACCACTTCGCCGGGTCAACCTAACCCCTGTTGGCCAGACCCTACGCATAGGGGATGGCCCAACCGATCCGAAATTCGCCGAGATCAGCTATTTCATGCGGGACTGGAGGAGAAAGTATAGGGCACAGGCTAACCTTCGTGGGTACCGGGAAATCCGATCCTCCGCAGTCTTTCTGCGCCAGCACGCGCCTACGCTCACCCACATGGAACTATCAGGCGATTTAACGGTTTTCACTGGTCTCGCCACCATCGACTGGCCCGTTCTGTCCACCTTTATCCTCCATGGCCGAATCCCTAATCAACACCTGAATCTCGCGTTTCCCGTGGGAGCACCTCCCTCTATGGTCTTCCAGACTTTTCGTCTCTTCGACGTATTGCACAAGATGCCCGCATTGCGCGATTTTCGACTACTTTTCCCTCAATCGAAGGCGCAAGAATTTCGCCTGCTCGATCCATACGTCCTCGCCGATCGCGAAAACCTGGCAAAACTTGCTTCCTTGGACAGTTTTGCCATTTCGAATGCCTGCGCTTTAGAGGGCGTCTTCAACTACATGACGAATCTTCGGCGGTTAGCTATTATGGCCCTCGTAGATCTTCCTCGGTGGCCCATTGCACTCTCACAGGCACAAATCGAAAGGGTCCTCGCGGATGTTGGTGCAAGCAATTGCCCTCTAAAGCATCTCCGTATCATCATCGAAGACAAGCTCACCCCAGCCGTATGTCGGTCAATCGCCGTCAATTGTCCACAGCTCGAAGTTCTCGAGATTGAGCGGTGTGGCTACCATGACGGCAAGTCCCTGTCTTCCTGTGTACGTCCACTCTTTCTCCATCTTGCTTCTCCCTCGTGGGTCCTGGGTTTTGCCACCATGTTCTTATTTTGATTGCGGCGATCTCTGGAACAGGATGCTGACCCTAGAAACGTTGCTTTCATCTTGCATCGCACACAGCAGGAATATCTAGAAGCTCTCTCTTCCCTCTCCTCCCTGCGCGATCTCCGGCTTTGCATGCAATTTCCGGAATATGACGAGATTGACGACTTGGAATCGTGGCGTGTCGTACGGGAAGAGTGCGCCGCCTTTTTTGCACGTGGCCTCAAGTCGCTTCGAAAAGTGGGGTTCGAATATCGCAAGCGGACGGGCACGCATCGGTATCAAGACGCGTGGCTTGATTATGCCATATGTGGGCCCGAGGATGGGGAGTTGAGGCTTTATGCCCTCCCTGCGATGTGGTATCCGTTTCCGGAGGTCTGGCAGTCGGAAGAGTTGCGGTTTTGAAGGTAAAAGGGCGTCACAGTGTGCGCACCATCTTATTGCGCGCTCATTGTGTCTATGTGCTAGGTTTTCTCAGGGTTTTTGTGGGTGGATGTCACCTCGCAGGTCTAGGTCTCATGGTTAATCATGTAACGATCATTTTCAAGCTGGCCCCATCTCTTCTGGATATGTATCATGTTTACTTTCTCAATTCATCGTCATCATACATCACCGCACGCGACGTGGTTACGCACGTTCGTTCATTCATTCATATTCTGCATCTCACTCATACTCGTTTTTTTACATTCCATCGACACACGGAAAACGACGCTTTCTTCTCGTTCGTTTCTTCCCATTATGTGGTTCCCTCTTCATGGTACTAGTTTTCGTAGGGTTTTATTGTTGACTACTGTATGCGGGAGATATACATTGTTATCGACATTCCATGCATGGCAGGTTCATTCATTTATATGTGTATATTTATTGTATTCCTCCACTCTCCTTTTATCGCGTTCTTTCATCTTCAATTTTACACTCTTACCAAGTAATTCTTGATCGGGTAATACGGTGTGCTTACCGACATACCCAGACGCTCTTGCGCCCACACCCAGGGAGGCATCCGAAATATCCCATAGTATGATACTATTCTCTAATCAGCGTTCAAACTTTCGGGGTTATCACTCTAGCATTGCACCAAAAGAGGAGAAGATGCGCAGCTCGGCGGAGGACAAGCCCTTCTCAGAAACTCGGGTGCTCCCGGTGACTAGAACTTTCTACGCTCCCAGCATTCTCTGGATACTTCCTGGAAAGTCTGGTTCGAATTAGAGACTAACCAGTTGTATCCCGGCGAGCAACACCTCAAAAAAGGATTAGTGTGTAGGGGCGCCGCAAGGTGGGGACTCAGTACTCAGATGCGACCGCGGCGGAGTTCGGGGGGAGTATTAACGAACATTAGCTGTAACGAGGGACAAAACAACCAAGGGTTTCCCAGGCTGGCTGGTCCAAGAAGTCCGGGAAGTAACCGGCGGACGGGACTTGCGGTTCATGATGGCGCTGGCATGTCGCGTAACTTGGGTACTTGCTGCTTGCCAATATGCACCAAGGCGATGATGGTATGATCACCTCGGACGATCAGAACGAGTTGTCTGCGTTCCGATCTCAAAAAAGGCCAGAGCAGGCGAGTTTGATCCGGGTAACCCCATTATACGGCGTATCGCATGTGTAGGGCAATTCGACCCACAGACACGGCGTCGTGCATGTTCGTGGGGTCTCGACTCGTCCAATGGTAGCCGCAAGGAGATGGAACGTGGACGGCGGGCGGGCGGGAGTATTACCCGATTAATCTTCTCTACTTTGAGCCCCCTGATGACCCGAAAGCCCAAACCCTACCTACATCATGACTGGGCATCCTATCACTATTGCGACCGCCGGCCCAAATCAGATTATCAAGAGCGGGTGGACTGATTTGGATGTCGTACCTTGGGTTTTTAGATGGACTTGCTAGGAACATTCCAAGCCTAGACCGGGACGTTTGAAAACAAGGAGGGGAAGGAAAAAGAAGAAGGAAAAGCATCTGGATCATGGAAAGACCAGGGCGACGAGGGCGCAAATAAAAGCACCGAACAATGCTAGCGTGAAACGTTGTCGGGCCATGGCAGAAGAAGCGCAGTAGGGTAGCACATAACTGTGTGGCGTGCGGCGCAAGAATGGTGGTCGTTAGCCGTCCAAGTTGAAATGACAACGCCTGAGCGATCGGATCAAGTTTGTGACATATGTGCTAGGTTTGGATATTAGACGAGGACTGACCGTACAGGCCGGAGACCCTCCCGGTCACGGTTAGTCCTCGGCGTTAGAACGACTGATGATGGTGGGGCCGAATGCAGGCATAAAAAAGTCGGGATGGGAACGTCGTTCTGTCCAGTATTCAATGAGACTGTTCAATCAGGTCTTAGCATCGGACATTATTGAATGTGTGTCATAGTAAGATCCTACCAATCAGTGACGGTCGATCTCGACAGTGTCGACACGACTGTGCCAATGGTTCGCCTATCAGGTATGTGCGGCACCTGAACTTAAAAATTTAGTCGTACACGTGTTTGGAGCACCTAGAAAAGAGGGGGGGTGGGGCAAAGGTTAAGAAGAAAAAAACTATTAGCCCACCGCGAGGGTCGAA